>JAGJTL010000066.1:175139-188796 GCA_022063505.1 Calosoma granatense | reverse complement strand
AAATAGATGTGTGATATTATATATAAGAAAATTATAATATGGTTTTTAATAATGTATAATTAGTTATTCTAGAAATTTGTATGATAAAATAGAACTGACATTATCAGTATAATCCGAATATACAAATTGATAAAATGAGGTAATATGTATGCAAAGAAAAATTACGAAATATTTATTTTGTACAATATTATATACGATCGGAGGAGAATACTTAACGTGAAGATTCCCAAGGAAATATGCTTCGTACGCCACTGATATTAATATCAAGCCCCGTGCATATATTGTGTTATGCTGGTAAAATTCACGCCAGAATTGCAAATATGGTGTATCGAAATTCTACATGTTCAAATCTGATTTTATTACATTACATAGCTATATAATCTTTACTATATACAACATACTTATATATATTCTGTATTATATACTATACAATCAATTATTAAACAAGCATCAACACTTTGCTGAATCACAAAAGAAGAAAAATTTTATAGAACCCAAAAAAAAATATTGTAGATATAAACACAGCGACATAATTTGAAAAAAATTTGTGTATCTATTGGAATACATGTATAAAATATTTGTAGGAGTAAATAATTCAAATCATAATGAAGTATTTGTTCAACAAATTATACAGTTTAGAATAAATATATATCTTATGAATATTAAAGATGATTTTCTTTAAATGTTCCATTGCATTTCATATAATATAGAGTACAAACATTGTTTCAAGTATTTATTTTAAAATAGTACAACTTAAATATTATTTCAGTTTAATCAACACTGATACGGATTAAACAAAGACTATCTCAAGCAGAAAAATAACAGAAATAATAATTCAAATTATTTAAAAAATATTTAAAGACTTTTATGATTTTTCTTGATATTCAATAAATAATATCCACTGAATCGCTTGGAATTTGAAAAGTATATAAATATTTAATACGACCTTGCGTTTATTTTTCAAATTTGACAACAGTAGTGGAACACAAAATATGAGGAAATGGTACTTATATGATGAATAGAAGTAAATTATAGCAAAAGTCAGATAATTTGTTTGTTATACGAGGCTGTATCACTTTATTATTAACATATGATCAGCAAATTCAGTTATTTTCAGGATCGATTTGAAAGTAATTTTCGATAAATTCTTTCTCCAAACTATAGAACAGTATAAAGTATGAACAGACTTGAAATACATTTTAACGTCAAACATCATTCAAAATGTGTATTGAATAACAGTTAATAATTGTTTATAGACATACAAATATCCAATGAACAAATGCAGAACAGAAGGAAAAATTTTAATATTTCGTATTTGGCATAAATGTATGTCTAAAATTTCGGTCGCAATAAAAGCGTGATATTTTACAAATAGCGGCACGAAGCATTCAATGTAGTTGGTATATTTCAAAATCTACATTTTCAAAAGGATAATTACTGGCAATTTTTAAAAAAATATCTCTTCAGAGTACGGATAATTTCGGACAGAAACCAAAGAAAAAATAAAATATTCATTATTATTGTATGTATAAATATGTTGTATAATTGTTGGGTTGCACAAACTCTAGACAATCATTATTAATTTTAGCATATATTTTTTTGCGATACACAGTACGAGCTGCAGGGCAGAGTTGTTTTGGTAAATATATTGATTAAAATTAACTGAACCGATAGGCTAATTAGTAAACAATAATTATTAATTTAATATTAAAATAACAACGCCATTAAACCGTGTGTATTTCACACATCGCTGAACAAAAATTGAAAAATATTTACTCCCATTAACGATGTGTCTACATTGTAATACACTAAATAAAATTCATTTTCAAAAAATAGATATTAGAAAAACATATCATATATCTATTTCCACTTCAACAGTATGAAATATCACTTCAGCTTCAGTAATTTAACAAGAGAAATGAAAATATAAAAAGCAAATCTCATATGCATTTTCAATAATCTCGTGAACTATTACAAAAGAGGAAAGACAATGATTATTTCATTTAAATACAAAGTACTGCAATCATTTATTAAAGATATAGAATCCATAAACGGTATATAAGTATACATGGAAATAACTGTTAATCAAATAGTGATAATAAAAATGATATTACATTAAGAAACCAAGGAATATATAAAAGTTATTATAAACGTACGCAAGATATACAAAAATATATATTCATTGTATCGCAAGATTATAAATATTTGAATCTATAAAAAACAAGCGATATTTTAAGTATATAGTATGGAATATTTGGATCATTTTTGTTAAACTATGCAATGAGAAAATTGAAAATATTAAAACTGTTCAACAAAAAAGAATATAAGAATTATACAATGAAGAAAAAACGAAAAATATTATTATTTTGGAAATTTTCCAGCCCATGTAATGTGGCAATTCTCAAGAAATATGAAAATTATTTTAATTATTTTGCGAGTGTTTGCAAAAAACGATACAAAATTTAAGAGAAATTATATAGTATAATATTATATGATATCCACAAATATTTGAACCAAAATATGGGGAAAAATAGCACGATAATTATTGTACTTACGGATGCGTACAGGTCAATAACGCAATTGCCAATACGTGTATATATTGTTCATTCATGTGTTATGGAATATGTACACACGAGGAGTAATTAATTCACAAGTACAGCTGCATGTAATATTGGTTAAAATCCGCACAGATGAAATGTCGACCATCAACTGATTAAAAGGCAAAAAATCGAAGTAAAATACAGTTACATCCAACATAACTTATATCACTGAATCCACAACTGTTGTAACATTGTAATATATTTATTCCCACAAGTCCAATGTTCATAGAAAATACTTTTTTCAATTCGTAACTGATTCAAGACAAATTTCAAAATGAAATATTTATTTTTTGTAGAATAATACTATAAGCAATTATTTATTTGTACTTAAAATAGTAAAAAAATGCCATTTCTGACAAAAAGTATTTGGAAAAATATGTATACTTTATATATAAGTGATAGAGAAAAAATTCAATTCGAGTAAAAAACAAAGAGGTTGCATACAAACTGAATAAATGTATGATTTGTATGCAGCAATAATTTTTTAAAAGCAAATTTTTGTATGAAATATTTTTCTATAAAACTGAAAATGTTAAATTTTCAAATTATCTTAAAAATTAAAAATGAAGATAAATAAACAAAATAAAAAAGGATATAAATAATTTAACAGAATCCTAAGACGGTAATCTGAACAAGATGAAAGACTTATAAATAATAACAAATTTTTGGGCCAACCGAATCCTGAGTTTCAAGCAACAAAATTATCTTTTCAGGGTTTCATTTATTTAAAAATTAATTGCATACTAAAGAAAAGAAACAACGTCATCATCTTTACCGCTTTGCAATTATCGATTGATATAGATTTTAATATAAAATTAGTAAAACATTTCTAGAAACGGGATAAACACAAAAGGATATGACTGATCAACCAGTTTTTTTTGAAGAATGTCCTCAATTAATTCAAATCAAGAATCTTACTTGGAGCGAAAGGAATGATGAATTTTTAAATACATCACAAAGAAAGTTATCTATTTATCAATGTAATACATATTTTTATTTGTTTATAATATACACCACACCTTGTAACAGTATTTCGACAGATATACACATATGTGGAAAAAAACAAAATGGCCGTAACTAACTAGGAAACTGTTAAAAAGAAATATGAAATTCACTTTCATTAATAAAATATTATTTGTTGTTTGCAAAAGAAATATTAGGATATTTTGAACATCGAAATAATTTTAAATAAGATATTGATTAGAAAATCAATTATCGATTCAGGCATACCAATCCTATGCTCTGAATTCAATTAACAAAGTGTTTTATTATTATATATACAGACAGAACTGAAGTTCAAAAAGTCGTACATAAAGATGCTTCAAAATTCATATGAAGTATAATTGTTAAAATCAAACAGTAAATTCAGAATTAAAAGAGATTGCAGAATATCTTGAAAACAATGTACATTAGGAATTTAACAATTTTTTTTTCGGTTCCCACAACTGAAATGTAAATAATATTTGATAAAGACGAGGAATTTTTTTAATAAGTTTCTCAGATATCTAAGAATGAAAAAATTTCAAGATTATTAAATTAAAGAACATCATAAGTAAAATGTGAAATTTGTTATGAAACTAAAACAGAAACAAATCTAATGAAGATTTACTTTATATAGGATAGTGAATATAATACATAAAAAGAAGAAAACTTACTAGCAAAAGGAATTCATACAGATATATATATATACACACGCGAATGCTGGCGTTTTTCTCATTCACAAAAGAAACATACAAATGACTAGAGGATAAGTAAGTTTACAAACAACAAGGTATTTTATGCAACTTCCAGATCTGATGAATCTTCATCGGTAAAGTTCGGATGTTGCACCATATCCGGTATGTCAACGATGTGACATATCTCAGACTTCCTCAAACCGGAACTGGTGTGTTCTTCTTGTAACTTGCGCAGGCGTTCTTGCTCTTCGCGTTTCTGTTTTCGCCATTTTGCTCGTCGATTTTTGAACCACACCTGAAGCCCAACAAAACAGCAACAAGATCAAATAATGTCGATGTTTCCATACATAGTATATCACGACTTTGAAAAGAGGAATAATGTTTCAGCAAAGAATTTTGGAGAAAGATTTCGAATCTTTTACATATTTTGTTATAAGTTTTTTGTTCATAATTCAATTTGGAGAATTGTTTTATTTTTTGTTACAAGACGTATGAGATAAAGATATATAACATAAATATATTTTAGATGAAATATTATTGGTTTTTGAGAATAACGACAATAACAGTACTCGGATATTTCAGTAACTGAAATTCTTGTAATGAATGTCAGAGCAGAAATATGTTTGTCAGTTGTCAACAATTGCAGAGATTGATTAACAATACAGAAAAATAATTTGAAATTTGTGTTACAACAAAAGAGAATAATAAAATTTACAATTTCGATAAAAGAGCCCCGAATCAGAAGAATGTACAAAGAAAATTATGATCGAGTGTAATATTAGAGAAGAAATTCTAAATCAACACGAATCTACTTCCGGAGAAAAAAATTAAAGCAGAATCGCATACTAAAGAACGATATGGAATTGTAAATATGTTTGTGCGAATTACGGAAAACAAACTAGTTTCCTGTGAAATATGGTTCATATCGACAAATATGATATACAACAAATAATATCATTTAAAGAATGGCCAATAAGATATTTTGTATTACATTGAAAGCACTTGTAATTGTTTAAGGTAAAAAAAGCAATATAAATTAGAAACTAACCAGGTTAAACCTAAAAACGGATTCAGTATTATAAATTAATAAAATCTTTGGTAAAATGAAGAATTGTTTATAATTTAAATATTTTCAGAAGACGAGAACAGCCTATAGAGCTTTATAAATTAACTTTGTTATTATTAAATGATATGAAAAGATTTTTTTTATAAATTAACTTTAACATTCAATGATATGAATAGAATATAGACGCAAGAGGCCGACAAATAGAAGATGAGAAGTCTAATTGGAGCACAGTGTTCAATTGAACTGGCAGAAAATGGTATGCAAATTTGTAATTTACCGAAGCATTTAGTGGACAAGTTAACAGCGGGCCATGTCAAGGGTGTATTGTGTGAAAAAGGGCACCTTAACATCCCTATTATACGGCCTGCAGGGGCGGTACGCAGAACAATGTCGGCAGTAAATTGAATTTTAGGGTTGGTTACCTCGGCTTCAATATGCACACAAGGACAACATATACGAGTCAAGAACGATAATAAACAATTAGCCATAATTACTAGCAGAATTTTAAAACCTTGTTCGAAAAAAACTTTTGCATATTTGATACGAAATATCAGTTATTTATAAGGTTTCACTCGAAAATACAATGCAATTCAACTGACGATGAAAATATTAAGGAAGAAAGATGAATAGTTGAAGCTAATTATTTCCAAATAAAAGACAATACACAAAGAAGACAATACTGAAATATTAAACAGCAATATATGCTTATAAAACCTGACACTTTTCGAATATGTTCTAGACAAGAATCATTCTGATATAAAAGATATCTCGATGATGAAATATTATCAGCAGAAAGGCGTATTATTTCAAAGATAAATATGTGATACAAAATATCAGTTATTAATTATGTTTCACTCAAAAGTAATGATATTCAACTCACAACAACCAATCCAACGAAGAAAGATAAATTATGACCAAAACTCTTAAAATAAGAACAGATTTTAAAAAGAGAATTATGAAATATTAAACCGTAACACATGCTCACAGAATACGACATGATATTTAGATGTTAATAAAAAAATGAATAGTAATTCGTTGTACAAATGTCGGGATCATTTAAATTCAATTAAAATAAACATTGAAGATAATATTAGTTGAAATATGTTCAGGTAATTTGTTGGTACATATTACATAACAATTAAAGAAATTGTGTAGATGTAAAAAAAAGAAAACAAGGAATCAAAAGTCATGGCGTGTAATGAATACACAGAAATATATTGTAAAATACAATAAATTTTATAAAGAGAATTATGAAATATTAAACCGTAACACATGCTCACAAAATAAGACATGATATTTAGATGCTAATAAAAAAATTACTAGTAATTCGTTGTACAAATGTCGCAATCATTTAAATTCAATTAAAATAAACATTGAAGATAATATTAGTTGAAATATGTTCAGGTAATTTGTTGGTACATATTTACATAACAATTAAAGAAATTGTGCAAATGTAAAAAAAGAAAACAAGGAATCAAAAGTCATACACAGAAATATATTGTAAAATAAATTTCAAAATATTTATATTGGTTTTGGAAAAGTATCGTCTCGTATTTCTGAAATGTAGAATATGTGTAAAAATCTTTTTAAAATATGAATAGAAATATGTATGATTCAATTTCACAATTTCGAATACCACATGCATCTTATAGATGATGATTGGTATTTTGTTACTAATTAATTGTTGATAAAACAAATTATACATCTGCTTGACGTATTACAAACGCACGACTTAAATTCAGAAAGAAAACCTATGAATAATGAACAATGGTGTTAACAATAAAGTACTTAGCAATGACAGATGCCTTTTCAACTCGTAAATCAGCTGTCAACAACAGAAATTTGTTGGCAAGGGGTACAAACTAATATTTAGCTGTCCCAACAAAACATACACTCAACGAGATATATATCTATGAAAATATAAACGAAATTGTAGGGAATTAAATTATGAAATACTTGTGCTCAATATTGACGGATTAAAATATACTGAAATAGCTCAAGTTATTTAATATATTGTTACCCTTTTATTAATTATACAGATAAATGCAGAATATTATAATTGATACTCCCATACAAAAAAAGTCAATGCAGATATTTGTACGAAATCATCGAGTTTAAAAATAAATATCATCGTAATGAAAAGTTAAAATGATGGAGTAATATGATATATATATTTTTTAATTAAAGAAAAAGAAATGCCACAAGAAAAATGACCAATATTTTTTCAAATTAGGAATAAGATACAATTGAATACAGAGACGAAATCAAAATTTGTGGTTTGTGGATTTTTGAAGGCTGTGCTTCCTTGAAAAAGTAGTCTGTTAATATTGTCACTAGACTTAATCTTCTGTTGTTAAATTTCTTTAGATAGTAAATAATATATAAGAAAAACGAATGTCGCGCATAAAATCGACTTTGTAAATGATTGGACGATATATTTCAAATAAATTCATTCAGTAACTTTCCTCGGTCAGAATATATATTGCAAGTCATATTTCGCCGAATGTTTGACAATCAAAGATCAACACATAGAAAAGGATATGTTTGTAAATTACTTTGCGGAAAATAAAAAATGATACAATTATAAAACGGTAAAAATTAAGTTAAACTATCGATTGTAGACATCAATGTTCCAACAGTGGATATTCAGGATCCATTCCCATAAGTCCCGTAAGTCAACACATTTAGGACTTAGCAGGAAAACCCTGGGATAAATCATTGATACCAACACAAACACACTTAGCTCAAGAAAATCCCTCAATTATTTTCCTTTTCGCTCGCATACGAGAAATATATATGCAAGGAAGATATAAGATGGAAGATTTATATTTATTATTCAAGACGAACGTCCAAGAGGCATATTCGAAAAGAGATTCTGCATTTCAAAATGTTTTTTTTAAATACCAGTAATTATGGCTTATACACCTTATAAATTATTTTTTTACAGACTTGATATGAAAAAAATAGTACTATCTGCTGAAAACTTTAAATTCTTGCAATTTTGATATTTGGTTTCAGAGAAACTGGAAAAAATTATCCACGATAATTAGGAAATTATTAAACATTGTTTGCTGAAAACTGTAAATTCTTGCAATTTTGATAATTTTAATATTTGGTTTTAGAAAAACTGGAAAACATAATCCAAAATTATTAGGAAAGACATAATCTAGCGTATTAATATTGTATGATGAAATTATCATCAAATAATAGCTCTCTAGCGTAACGGAGATGTTATTAAACTAAAGTTTAGAAATGAAAACTTCAAATAATACAGATATTGTACGTACAAAGTAACAAAGAGTAAATTTAAATAAAAGAATCTTAACGCCTCGTCATAGAAATAACAAAATATAAGGAACTCCGAAATGAAAAGTGGATGTTTGAAAGAAACTCTCATTGACTTGCAAAATATATATATATTTTAAAGAGAAAATCAATTCTGCGTTGTTGCGAGAAAAATTGCTGAATATAAAATGATTTTACAAAAAAAAACTTTTTCCCCTGCTGAACTAACAACACAAAGAGGCGAATGTAGCCAACCATGCGACGAAAAAAATCCCTAGGGCTTCTCAACGAATCAGAATCGTACTTAGGAAAGATTCAGGGAAATAATCAGATGTATGTCATGAAAGAATGTACTGATTATAAATGTGATATTAAATAGCGTTGAAAATCATCAACCAATGTTCAAATTTATTGGTAATTAATGCAGAAATTAATGACAAGCCGAGATAAATTCGGACATGTAAAAATCAGTCATATGTTTAAGACTGAATATAAAATTAAGTAAAAATTACTTTTAATCGAAATAAATTCCACCATGCATAATATCAGTTACATTTTACAATGCACACACAACATAAGGACAGAAATTTTCATTTCATTATTTCAAGAAATAAATACCAATTGTTTGGAATAAAATTAGATAGACTAGAGATGAAAAACATTTCAAAACAACAAGTACTGTTTGGGCAAAACAAATTGTATAAAAAAATTGGTGATATGGTAAAAATGAAATTTTTGAAAAAATTTATTTCTATGTATAATACTGACGTAGGAAAATATCAAATATGAAATATGTTCCATAGACGATTAGCGCCAACACAATGGAGTGAGATGTCTAATTTGAGAAATATAAAAATGCAAATAGACTTCTAAGAAAAATGTACTTGCATATGAAACGATATATGTGCTGCTAATTTTTGAACATTTAACAACCAATATAATATATATATTATAAATTATAACACACGAAGATCTATGTAAAGTAGGAAATATCGAAAAAAATGTATAAAAGAATAAATCACACAAAATACATTAAAGTAATGAAATAGTTTTGTCAAATATTATAGTTCAGACAGATTGCAGACGCTTGAAAAATCAAATGAATATTAATAAAAACTATGACAAGATCAAACCACTATATTTTCCCATTGATCTAACAAAAATAGAAAGTTATACAAGAATTCGTAATTGAAAACAGGGAGACATAATAATAATTTGTAAAAATACGAGAATTTTTCAAATAAAAAGAATAATACAGCATACATATTATAATAGTAAAATGTACATGTGTATGCATGCATATATACGCATATGTGTGTATGCCCCTTCCACTAACGTACGTTCCGTTAGAATCCCCGCGGGCCGCGATCAATGCGAATGTAATTAAAGCGCAGCTTGAATTTTTGATCCACTTGAAACAATGAAATGTTTTGAAACTAAACAAAATTAGCTCTGCCCTCCGTTTGTTGATACTTGGTAATAGAATAATCTGGTTTCCCTCCCCGTACATACATACATACAGTATGGGTGAGCATGCGCACAACATGCATATGCGCAAGTGAAATAAGTGCACGCAAGCGCACTACACTGCCAAGAGCCAACAACCACCAACAAATGAACAACTGTACAGCATTTTGCAGAAAAAAACAACGATGACAAATAGAGAAATATATATTTGTAATGACTAAATATTTAGGCATATTCTATCTGAATAGAATAAGTAAAAGAGGAAAATATCGTAAAAAGTATTTCTAAATCTCATTTTAAATAAAACTGACCAAGCGATAACGGCATCGTTTAACGTGGAAAATAAAATAATGATATAATTCATTGACACAATATAATTTTTAATCTTTCATTCTGAAATAGCAACAGTTTGTATTCAGAAAAAAAAATAAATATCAAAACTCTATAAAAAACAAGAGATAATACAACTTGTGTTACTAATTCTGGAAGGATAAAATGATGACAAAACTTTTAATTCAATTGATTTCGAATGAAATAGAAATTCCGGTGCCATGAACATTATTTATGATAAAATATAATTGTATGTAGTCACGATAGAAATTTCAATGATATTACCACTGAGTACGGACCTTAAAATGCAGCAATATTTGTTCACAGACAAAACTGTAGTTGATGTAGGGTTTCCGGGGCCCTAACCTCAATCAAAACAAAGGTTCCCCCTTCAACCCCCTATTCGCAGCAAAAGCTTAAATAAACAGATAGCGTACTAGCAAATTATTTTAATAATGAATAAACGCTTCGGTCCCAAAAATAACAACCACAGGATTACGAAATGATCCACTATGAATAACACGAACAGGCCTACAATTTTTGAGCAAATGGAGAATAAAAAGAAACATCAGGATATTTTCTTGAATATGAACTAATTCGAAAATAAAAAGCATAAAAAATGTTTCGAGCAACAAGCAAGAAATACCGTTCAATGCGAGAATAAAATATTTGATATATAAAAAATCTATTTGTTTTCTATCGAATACGAATGATAGTTTCATAAGGAAAATAAGCAATAAAAATTGATTCAAAAAGCAGATCGCAAAATTTCAATGTAATAAAGATTTTTTCGGGATTTGAGCAATTTGGTTAAAATGTAAAAAATACTTTCGGTTTTATACAAACACTAAAGTACCTGCTGGCAAATTGAGAAAATTCAAAAAATTTCAAAATATAACATCAAAACATTATAGGGTATTAAATCTTAGATGAAATTTAAATAAATGAAAAAACATTTGCAAAAAAAGAGCAATAATTATAGGATGATTAAATGGTTTTTACTAAACAACTCGCTCGCTCGCTCAAGTTTTGCAGTATAAATTATCTCATTTGAAATTTGCATCAAAACTTTTCGAAGAGTGAGCCAGTGAACGGCGTTAAATGGGTGATTAATAAAATTGTTTTTATTAGATGTGAAACCGTAACAGTTCATTAAGCACTTGATAAAACAACTTCCCTCCCAAACTTCTCGAGCTAATTACAATTTCAGATCTTATCAAGAATACTGCTAGCAGTGAGCGCGGGGAGTTGGAGGGAGTGTTCTTTTTATTTCACTCTACATCAAGCAGGAATTGTTACTGTTTGTAAAGTTGGCAGCAATGTTCTACTCTCTCTCTCTCTCTGCATCTGAACAGTGAAACCTTTCGTTCGTCCAAAGGCTGTTAATTATTAACAAGAACGAAGTACTTGTTTTTTTGCTAATGAAATTAATTAAGGTGTAAACGAAGATAATTCAAGTTTTACTGACAAGAAAATTATTATTTAACTTGCCGAGCAGTACACAGGCTCGGTTTGAAAAAAGCTTTGGGCCCTTTCACCAAAAATCATAAGAAACCAAAAAAAAAATAGGAAAGAAAATGACGGATACAATATGTATGCTAATAAAATTTTGAGAAACTGAAAATTCAAAATGAAATTGTTTTGCCATTTAGCTAAAAAGTAACGAGATTAAATATATAATCCGGTACAAGTATATTATATGTAAATTGAAAATGATAGATCTAGATGTATACGAAGCAAGAATTCAAGAATTGCTTCAATAAATGGATGAAATACGTTACGAGTAGAATTATAGTAAAAACTATACATACAGTGTAAAATGAAATGAAGACCAATCAATTATGTTAAATTATACATCAACGCTCTTGTGCCACGTTAAGTCAAATCTCGAATCAATATTAGACTATGGAAGATATCGCCTATTCTAGTTAGAAAGCTGGAGTTTGTAAAACCAGCGAACAATACTCCTGAGAGTCAGAAGGGTGACCCGCCACATCATCGGGCGGAGACGACAGAGGGCGGCAGGGTAATCAAAACAACGGTCCATTTACTGAACTAACTCGAACTGCTTGGGCCCCTGCTATTTATTCAGCAGAAAACGATAGCACCGAAATGCCAATGATACATTTGTATCATTTGAAAGCGAAAATTGAATTGAGCAAAGTTAAAAATCCACAAATCACCACCAAGAAAAAATCGCTATTTTATTATAATTTTTAATTGGATATTTATATGTAACGCACAAACTTGCATTTAATTTTACATGACTCGTCAAATTATGAACAATTTTATAAACGTTAATCTTGGTAAAACAAAAAAATGGTATCATACAACGGTACGAAAAGAATATACTAATGAAATGTATTGAACGGCAAAAGTATGAAAAACAATTGAAAAATTAATTATATATATGTAACATATTAAAAAAAAAATGGATTTCCGCAATTGCAAGCAGTTTAGAATTGGTGCTGTACATATCTTCACATTTTGATTAATAATTTATTATTGTCTTAAATAATATAGATGACATTTTTTACGATTCAGCAAGAAATGATATAAAGAATAGGATACTGGCAAAAAAACTATCACAAAAAAATTCCAATGGATAAGACAATCTGCATGAAGCAGTATGATATATAAAGCAAGCTATATTCTCGTCCGAACATAAAAGAAGAAACTATTACAACGAAGCATTGATCTGAAGCACAAAAATTAACAGATATACATAATTTGTGAAATATTCAATCTTCCTCTTATAACACTTCTTTGAGGATAGAAAACACATGCATCTAACACTTCGTACTTTACATCGAGTGCTATTTAGACAAAGATGAAGAGATAAGTCAGTCAACTAATTTTTGATAAAGGTTGAAGCCAAAAAAATAAAATAAATAAAAAAGATAGTGTAAAAAGTATGTAGACGATATATGTCTGGATATTTGAAACAAAATGGCGGACAATGGCATATTGTGCGACGGGAAACACACGCACACACACACACAGAGACAAAGCTTGTTATATTTTACGGCAATCTAGGCACGATGAAACACGATATCAATTCACTTTGTACCTGAGCAGCGAGGTGAACTGAGCCGGTACAATAGACAGACAATATGCGGCCTAAATCAGAAGCTCTTTGACAAATCATGACAAGCACGGTGTGTTGTGTTGCTGTCGTCATCGCAAGTCAACTTGTAAATATAATAACAAGGATATAATGATCACACACACAC
>JAGJTL010000066.1:124917-136620 GCA_022063505.1 Calosoma granatense | reverse complement strand
TTGCTACTTAACACAAGCATACATACATAATAAATTAATATATAATTTCTCCATATTTAACAAAAAACAGAGAATACTACGCATTTTTCAAAAAAACAACAATATTCAAGGACAAATTCTGATCAAATCCAAACAAAAAATAGAATTCTCGACTGTGTGCTCAAGAATGCCTTGACAAACAATAAAAAAATTATGTAAACGATTTTTCAAACTAGTTTCTGCAACCTTAGCTTCATTCTGTCACGTGGGAAGAACGTTAGTATTTTATTTTCTAGTAAAATATAATTTTATATTAACAATTCTATGAAAAGATATGTTCAAGTATCTGTTGAAAATGATAACATACTCTTGTAATATGTACAAATGTACAGTCATCAATTTGTAACATGCTAGCGATTATCGGACAAATAAACAAGTATAATTCGTATAATGAATCTGCGTTGTACGTTTGAACTGGAGTAACTACTGACTCTCATAATATCTACATATATTAGAGTATGTCTGACGTTGCTAGTTAGAGATATTACTAAATGCGTTCTTTCTTAGTACACTAATAAATAAACAGTTTGACAATGAATTGCCTCTGTCGGTAAAAATCTAAGCATACTGTAAAAGATTTGATGGTATTTTAACCATGTCTGTAAAATCTTGTTGCGAGAGAGATTTGATTCGCAATATTTTAACTGTCTGTCTGCAAGTCTTACTGCGAGAGAGATTTGATTCGCAATATTTTAATTGTCAGTCTGCAACATCTTGCTACAAGAGATTTGAGAGATTTCAACAGTGTTTTTTCCGCTAGACTTGCGAGATGTCGCACAGTTTATCTAGAGCGAAAATTTCTGAGGAATATCAAACAAATTTGTTAATTAAACACCACTGCATGTTAGTATCATGCTTAGCAAATGATAAATCACTCCTAAAATAACCATAGAGCCATTTAATATATAATCAAAATCACGCATTGAAAAAATAATTCTACAGCTCCTATACACATGTATGTATCACATGATGCATGCTAATAGATAACAATTATTATGAATACTTAATCATTGACCTACGGGGCCATCTGTTGACAAACAATGTGAACTAACTGCGCAGTACACTTGGCACGCGTGCCTCTAACGTCATACCTACGTACTACGAGGCAGTGTGACGTCACCTACGCACAAAGTTGAAGCGGCAATTTTAAAATAAAAATGAAATGTTGTGTTGTTTTGATATAAAAATACTTGCACAATGTTCTGTTTGTTGTTGTTATTGTAAATTATCAGGAAATAATTATTACTAATATATTTATAATAGAAATCAATCAGAGTCGGCTTAAGACTAATTCTACAGTATGTAGAGCCGTTCAAAAAGTGGTATTATGGGCACTATCCTCTAGATACGACCCTGTAATTTTCAATACTAATTTATAAACAATGCATGCATGAATGTAGAATTTCAATTGCATATTTCCATACTCGAATATTTTTCCTATCGTCATTTTATAATAGAAAATAATATGGTAATGTATTTAGGTCAATTCTGCACGAAAACTTTTGTTTTTTAGCTACTTTCTTGTTGGAAATACTATTACTGCATACCTTTCTGTGTAAGAGAACTGGTTTTTTAAAAAAATAAACATCTACGCTGTAATCTGTGTAATTTTACGATGCAAATTATTTTTTTTCCGCTGTTTGCATTCCATAGTTTGTTGCTCGTATTTGTAATCATACAATTTGCTTGAAAAAACTTCGAGATAAAGATTTATACATTTGTAATCATAGATTTTCGTTGAAAAACTTCGAGATAAAAAATATTTATACATTTGAACTTGATTCAGCAGGTAGTCACTTATATTCATCTTAACAAAATGTATATTTCATTAGCTGATCTACTTCAGATTGTTGACAGTGAATATATTCATGCATTTTAGTCTTTAAAGGCTCATACAGATGGCTTATATTCATTTAAACAATGTAGGTTTCATTTCTGAACTAGCAAATCTATGTGAGATGGTCAACAATGAATATATTCATGCATTTTTCACTTTATTGAAAGTTTAAAAGCTGATAAAGATGGTATATATCTGTACTAACGTCAAGGATTGACAGATGTAACAGTTGTGCTTACATCAATTGCATTTGTTTGGCTTGAATTCAAAATGACAACGGGAGCCACTATACGGAAATACAATTATGTGTTATGTTTCTGTGACAGTGTCATGCTCGCGTCACACACTGTTTACTAAACCGTTCGGATATTTATAAACACGCTATCAATGGAAAAATAACTATTTATGATAACCGATTGCAGCAGTTTTTCTTTTCGCATTTGTGTGTGTGTGTGTATATCATATAATATATTCATTGTTTCAAACTTAAATATGATAACAATACTTGCAAAGTAGGATAGTGTGAACATATACAATTATCCAGAACTAGAACACTGTCATTTGCTGAATAAAATCAGGTTGTTTAACTTTGAATTTATTATTTCGTGTATATATCGCATTTTACATATTAATTGAAGTACACGAAATACAAGAAATAATTAAACTATAACTATTTTACTCACATATTTTTAAACCGAATATGAATGATAAGTTTAAAATTGAAACATCCCATCATCAATTTGCATTTTTGTTTCAAAATTAATCCCATAATAAATTTTGTATCTTTTAAAATAACCAGCTCAAATATAATAATTTGTTTTTAAATAATAGCTGATATATTTGTACAATTTTTCCTCGGCGGAAAATTCATATGCGCGAATATTATACCGGCCCAATTGGCACAGGATCAAAATTCTATTTACAAGAGTTATTTTCGAAATAACTATTTGAAATAATACCCTATAGTTTTACCCAAAATTTTTTTATTTTATTTGACAATCGGCAGGTATATTCCCAAATAAAAACATTTGAAAAAAGGTTCTGCAAAAATCCACATATTTTTTGTCTTTTTTTTTTTTTTGGAAAATACCGCTGGTATATTCCTCTATCATTAGTGCCCGCAAATAAAAATATAAAAAATAAAAGCCATTGAATATTGCGTGTTCTTTGAAAGAAATACATTATTTATCTGTTCTGTGCGAAAAAAAATATTGCTAAATATGTTAAATAGGAAAAACTGTGACTCATAATAGCGCGTGACCCTATTTTATATATTTACATTGAAAATAAACAAAGTCTATCACGCAATTAGCTGAAATAACTAATATATCTGCTACGAAAACAGTCACACATACAAATATCATCCATACAAACATGTATATATGTATGTATGTATGTATATATATAAAAGTTATTGAACTAAATTCAACCAACCAGTGGCGCACGGTGTTAGATTAAGTAACAGGGGCACCCGCGTTTGTTAATGTACCGCGAATATATTCGCCTATTATCACACGAGAATGTGTCTGGGATACGAGCCAGAATTTCGTTTCAATGTCAACTTTATTTTTAGTACGTTTAATACAAAATAGCAAACAACCTGTAGTTCTCAAACAATTGTAGTTTATAATTTTCTGAGTAACTGAGATTCTAAAACAATAGTGTTACATTAGTTCTGTGAGCAGCTGAGATATAACAATAATGACTAAATTAAATAATACTGATTGAATTTCTAATCATATGGCTTCTACTTGCATTTCTATGTTATCTTTTGGAATTTAATTAATCAACATATAGCACACACACACGCTCTCTGTAATACAATACATTTGCAATCCGCTGTGAATTGTGTGATTTCATTATTAATCACGTGACTAGCACGTGGTTACCACGATTCGGACATGCCAGAACACTATACCAGTCACGTGGTTAGCACATACAACTATCTCTGTTTCACACACAGTTTAGATATTATAATTTGCACCAGATATACACACATACATACATACATACGTGTGAGTGTGTGAGACAGACAGCCCGCGGTAAAACACAGATTATTCGCTTATAGATTCACATACTTGTACATATATGCAAGATACTATTTTCTCTAGATAAATTTACAGTGTATTAACCTTGACACAGAAAGTTTATTCAAGGTTGATTATACTACAATATTAATCTCTTTTAATTTGTAATTAATTATGCCTGCTGTTTGTAAGATGCGAGTTCAATTAAAACTCCTGCAGTATGAACGGCGAAACTACACATTGCTTACCGCTGTTCGCTGTAACATTAATGCTACAATGGGACCAGCATTCGATATTGCAAACTTTATATTAAATTCTACGCAAGAATTTGTGATTTGCAGTTTCAAATTGAAACCTGCATCGTATCATAAATTTCTTCATATAAATTCTAGCAATTCAAACTCGAGATATATTTAATATTGGATACTAATTTATGGTTCATTTCTGTTCTATTTAATAATGGATATTAATTTCTGATTCAGTTCTGTTCTATTTAATAATGGATACTAATTTATGATTCATTTCCAAGTTTGTATTGCGTATTAGTTAATATTGCAACATCTTCTAAGAATGGGAATAAAAAGACACACTGGCGTACGTGAGAAGGGCTACGTACGACCTGTGTTGCGGGTGTGGCGTAATCCGGAACATACGCAGGCAGCATCACGTAGCTGTGTTGCCTATGCGGGGTTGCTCACGTATACCTTTTATCAATATCCGTTCATCTAAATATTAAACACACTAGCACAATGTTCCATACGATAAATGAAATTGCAGATAAATGTTTAATTATTTATCTAAATATTACAAACTCTCAAAGAGTTCCAACAGAGCCAATTATTAGAGTGTTAGAATTTTTCTTTTTTTCCAATGCACCGTGTTTATTCATCTAAATATTAAATACCCTACCGCAGTTTCAAACTAAAAATCAAGATTACATATTTATTAATTCTCTAAACAGGTTCTTTGCAAAATTATACACAGTTTAAAGCCCCAATTTTTTCTGTAAAATACAAAGGTTTTAGCGGAAATATCAAGAAATATGGTTTCTTAATTAAAAATCAATATAATATCAATGAGTACAGGGTTGTATTACTTTAAAATACTTACTGCTGGTGTCTGTTAATTTATTTTATAAAAATTTTAAACTATAGTTAGTGAATTGACGCAAACAAACTTTGTTTAATCTAATTTTTGATTATGTATCGTCCGTAAAAATATTTATCAATGTTGCAAAAAACGGAATTTCCCCCTGAATCCGCACCTGTTGCACACATGTTGCACCTGAGACTGTGAATGCGATGGCACGTAGTAAAATTAATGACTCACAGTCTAACACTTACATATTGAAAGAAAGTACATAAATATAATCACCTTTTCAAATTGGCTCATACGTTTTTTGGAGAATTTTTTTACATGTAATTATGGTGAAATAAACCGTCAAAGATATTTATAGATTGCATATTTCAAGTGGGATATTTTTCAAAATAACGGGCCTTAAAAAATATGAAACTTTATCCCTTATCGAATAAATAAAACACATGATTTTTGATAATTTTATCTGATAAACACCACCAGTACAAATATTGATAGAAAAAACAAATTTAGAAAGCATGTTTTTTTTGAGTCTAGAATTATAGATTTTATTTTAAATTATTTTTACTTAAAATATTCAATCTGCCCCGGAAATAAATTGACAATTTTTGCTATGTACGCCACTGCTTTTTTTGTCATCTACGCAAATCCACATACTGTATTCTATACTTTGAACTTTGTAACGAGCAAGAATTGAGAAAAAAACAACGCAATTTTTACAAATGATTTACTAGTAATTCCCATTGCAAAGATCAGCTCAAAATTCGACCGAATTCGATAAGAAAACTGATTGATACTAAGATAAATATTGACGCATGTTTGTTTACAATATTACAACAAGTTGTTGCTTAGCAGAATCTAAAAAAACAGGTATAAAATAATTATCTATATACATGTGTAACAACACACACACTTTAGAACACAATATCCTTTATCAAAATTATTCTTAGGAAAATAACACAAATATTTTATGTAATATTAGTGAGAAATCTACTTTTAAACCACCCCTGTGTTCACTTGAAAATCTATTACGGCCCCTTCGCTCAGCATATGGTAAAAAATGCAGTAAAAAAATCCAATTTAAAATCTTATTAGAATCCAGTAATTTCAAAATTATATGTACATCAAATTTAGCCGAATGGAAAATTTTGATAACTTAAATATACTTTAACAACTCAAATCTACAATAATTTTATTCAATATTTCTAAGAAATAATAGTAATTCTTTCATTGTTGTGAAGATTATGTTAAAATTAGTATTACTATTTAATGATAATATGTTTTTTGTATGTGTTTTACTAAAATTTATTTTAATAAGTTCATTCAACTGTTTTCCAGAATTCTAAGAAATACTAAATACCCATACATCAACAGACACGCACATATAGTGTGATGGACATACATGTATGTACGTACATTGGCAGTTCTCAATTTGCAAAATCGATATCAACTTCCATTGGACATAAAATTAGCAGTAGAATGGATGATTGAATATAAAATATTACTGGATTCAAACATCTGTTAATTATGGTAAGTTAAAACCATGTTTATTATTCTTAAATGTTTGAAATCTGACAGCAATAGATATATATATATCTGATTTGACACTAAGAGCAAGTTAATAGAAATTCTAATCTGATAGAATAATTAATTACTCTATCCAGTGCAAGATATGTCATGAATTACCTCTAATCGGAAACGGTTTCGTCTGTACTGTTTCCGTTGTCGGTGGCAGAAGCCTCTTCGTCTCCTCTGACATAACACTGGGGCATAAAATCATTTCGTTCACGCCATAGAACGAATCACCGCAGCCACTGTTTGAACTGCGCATTCGTAACGAACCGCTCACCATAACCGCTGCACTACTCATTCTATCGATTTGTTTGACATGCACTGATCACGGTTGACGTTTGCTCGTGGTTATTTTGACTTTTCTATAACCTACGCACACGCATACACGTTGTAGCTGTCTGTCTGGCGCTTGCTAATTATCTTACACAATATATGAACCTCGCACATCAGCTGTTCAATCTCAACTGACAGCAATAATACTCTCTCCGCTCAACGGGTACAGATGAAGACTCTGATTGGTTGCAACTGTTTAGTTATCAGGTGATCGTCTCAACCAATCACATGCGCGCAATAAAAAATGAGCAACGTGGTGGGGCGGTCGATACATATACGCATGTGCAGAACGATGGAATACAACATTCAAGCGGGCAATTCAAATAGAATATTCATTCAGACTTGGAAAAAAATTGAAAGCACAACAATTTAACAGTTTATTTTGTATGATAATTTATTACATTTATTTATAATTTCATTCTTATACAGAAAATGTACAACAATTTAGTGTATTAATCCGACTAAATTGTTCTCTCTCTCTCTCTCTCTCACTGTTTAAAGGGGAAATTAAAACAAGTTGCCAACTAAACTAAACGAAAAAACACCAAAAACTAACCACTACAAACAATAATTTAACATTTAACACATTTGGTTAGAAAATAATTTAACAGAATACTGATATTTATTTTTCTATCAAATCAGCGTTGAATTTTTAAGTAATTTAGGCAAGAGAAACAAAAAATCAGAAAACAGAACAATTGAATTTTTAATCAAAGTGGTATTGCAAATGTTTTACTTGAATAAAGCAGTGGTGTTCAATTTTGGCGTGGGTTTGGATACTAGTCCGGATAGGAGTTTTTTGATTTCTGCAATTGCTAGGCCTGGATTCAAACCCTAAAACAAATTAAATATAAGTTGAATGCTTAGTGGAATGTGTTGTGTTTACAAAACACATTGATATAACGTCTTGTTGGCGCGTTTTGATATGAATATTTACCTTGGGACACGTTGCAGTACAGTTCATAATAGTATGACAACGGTACACAGAGTACCAGTCACGCATACGGTCTAACCTCTTCTGTTGTTCCTGATCTCTGGAATCAATGATCCAACGATAAGCCTGCGACAGATAAAACATTACTTTAACAATCATGCTATTGCTGTATTTATTCTCAAATATCCATTAGACAAATTTCAAAAATGTACTATATAAAATATACATATTTGTTGCATTGCAATTTGTTCATTAATACCTTCCTTGATGATAATACGATAGGAATAAGGTATAAAATTAATTAAATCAACTTTAGATTTCACGTTGGCGCTTCAAATTTGATCGAAGAGCAATATTGAGAAAAATAGACTTATGACCTTTTGTCCCGGCAGTAGCGATATTGTATTTGTACTTATCGCTCTAGTAAGATATATTACCTGCATTAACACAGCCGGACCCAAATATTTATCAGAATTCCACCAGTAACTCGGGCACGAAGTAGAACAGCACGCACACAAGATACACTCGTACAAACCATCCAGTTTCTTCCTGTCTTCGGGATCTTGCAAGAACTGTTCCTTGCCAACGGGTTTCTCATCCCTAAAATACACAATACCTAATTGGAATTCTATACTACCCAATTCTATCCGTAAAATCTGAATAGATCGTCGTATACTGTTATTTAACTTAGTGACCGATGTATATTATTTTCTATGATAGAATTTGTGGTGAAGTATTTGTGTACTTACTGTCTCTGCAGCCAGGGTTCAATCATTCTGTACTGTTTAAAGAACAATGTCATATCGGGCACCAAATCTTTGACGACATACATATGCGGCAGAGGATATATCTTCATACTACTACTGCTATTCGTATCGATTTTGCTATAAAACAAACAAATTTCAATCATTCTAATTCCTTTACACATGAAGCTTCGCATAAACGGACTTATATATTCGCTTATTTCACTTTTATATATGAAATAATACAGTACGACTTAAAAGAGATGATTTTTACCAGAGACAGGCTAATGTATTCAATCCGTTAATATTCATTGCACATGATCCACAAATGCCCTCACGACACGATCTCCTAAACGACAGCGTTGGATCTTGTTCGTTCTTGATCTTAATCAACGCATCCAACACCATCGGTCCACATTTCTCCATATCTACTTCATATGTCTGCTGCTGAGGTTTCTTATTGGGAGTATCAGGATCCCATCGATAAATAGAGAATTTTTTCACCTTAGCCGGCACCACACCGCTCACGTGAAAATTACGCACCTACAAAGCAAAAACTCACACATAAATTTATTGCAAATTATTGCCATAATCATATTGTAATTAAATATTATGTAACCGACAAATTTTCGCAAATATTGTTTTGACAGATTCCGAACATGACAATCAAACTGTACTTGCCTGATTCAAAGCCAGTCTACTGACTTTAAATAATTGTAGTTCTTTTGCCATTTTTCGATTGCAAATATATTTTCAAAACCAAAGCCGTCAATTGCCAATTTCTTTGGACATATGCTGATTAGCAATATTACTGTGAAGCTATAATCGGTTGTTTGAAACAACGTTCGCATATAGTTGTATCCGCTGTTAAAGTTGTGTGCGTGAAAATATAGAGCTTCATTTATTTTTTTAAAATACTACAAGTAAAGAAAATTATTGAAAATGTCCTCTTATTATTTAAATTAAAATTATCAAAATTTGATAATAGTAATATATCTAGTGATACTACTGTCAACGGTACTTTTATTTCCTAAAGTTGGCAGCAATTCAATCTCACTTGCAGTCATTCATTTTTGACAGCTAACCTGTATATTTATTCGTATATCAAATAATTAACCCGTGTAATATATAAACTAATACAATTTATAATTAACTATACAAGAATGACAAGAAACTAAAAAAAGATAAAATTCTGGAAAATATTTCCTTTGTGCAAAGTGTGTGTAAAATACGTTTACTCTACGTTTACAAAATGGACAATACTAAGAAAATATCCTTTGGTTTTAATAAACTAAATAAAAAACCAAATATTTTAATCAACAAGGAACCAGTTCAGGAAGAGAATAGTAAAGTCCAACTTATTGAATATCTAGAGGAACAATCGATAAAAGTTATTGGGTATGTCAAATTATTTCTTCTTTCTAGAAACCCAGTATTAGATATCGAAATTTTCGTTTTATAGTGATGAGCACAATATACCAGCAGGGCCTTTGGTAATTCCTATGAAAACGCCAAATAAAAAATTGATAAACCTAGTTGATATTGTCAAAAATGATTTCAAAGATACAGTTGTGGACAGTCAAGAAAGGACGCTTGAGAATGTGGAAACGAATAAAGATGAAAAATCACTGACGTTGGATGAACTGGCTGCAAAAGAATTAATGAACGGTAATAGTTGATTTTTTACAAGAGTAATTTGTGCCATGTGCCGTTTTTGTGCTAGAAGTGTTTTTTAAAATTTATCTTTTGGTTTTGAAGTCATGACAACCCATTATACATTGCAGTATTGCGGGTTGCATAGTCACTTATCATTAAGGCGCTGTTTTATATAATTTATTAGTTGATTTCAACAATTTAGTTTTAATTTCCATAGCAATGTTTACTATCTTCGTTCTTTTAATTTAAATACATATAATTGCATTTATTCATTGTTATTTATAATTAAACCTTATGTTTTAAGTGTAAATAGCATATTAAATATGCTAATAATTTATTTACATTACAGATACAACCAGTAATAATTCGAAGAATGATGTTACAAAAGTTATTGAAGTGCCGACAACGGATAAAGTTACTTTTGAAGGTGAAAAAGAGGTAATTATATATTCGTAAAATGTAAAATGTAAATTCGCTACTGCCGGGACAAAAGGTCATAAGTCTATTTTGTTTCAATATTGCTCTTGGATCAAATTCGAAGTCCCAACGTGAAATCTAAAGTTTATTTAATTAATTTCAAACGTTATTCTTAAAGTATTATTATCAAGGAAAATATTAATGAACAAATTGCAATAATAAAATATGTATATTTTATATAGTACATTTTTTAAATTTGTCTAATTCGAAATTCAAATTTTATACTTAATACCTTGTCCTCGGGAAGGTATTTTCGTTTTTTTCTAGATTTGAAGGATTAGTTGCCCGCAGAAATAAGACAGTTTAGTTTGGCAGAAGGGTTGAAAGATAATATTCAAATACACACTGTATTTTACTTGAAATATTAGTTATTTATGGTGTATGTTTTAGTCTACTTTGGACGATTATGAAAGCATCCCCATCGAACAGTTTGGTAAAGCAATGTTACGAGGAATGGGCTGGAAAGATGGTCAAGGAATTGGTAAAAATCAACGGTAAGTTTTACAGCCACATCATTTCTTTGAACATTGAAATATATTTAATATCTGTTTGTTTTAGACTTGTCAAAATGGCACAACCCATTATACGGCCCAAAGGAATGGGCCTAGGTGCGGATTCTATAACGAAAAAAGCCGCGGATACACCAACACCAGTCGATCGCAATGGCAAAGTATTGACGTGTGTAAAGGGTGCTTACATAAAAGTCATCGCCGGATATCATAAAGGCAATTATGGACAAGTAAGTTTACAACTAATCATAGCTTTTCTTTCACCGAGTGCAGGTTCAGTTTAAATCCGCGAATGAAAACCTCACAATATCGAATCTATTTAATGATATTAATTTTAGAAAAAAAATGAGCTAAGCAACCATGTTTCGCTTCAATTTTACGAAGTTTTAATCGGCAGATTCCAGTGAATCTAAAGATAGAACGCATTGCATATGTTTAGATAAAATATAACATTTTGAATATTACAAATTGTGCTAAAGTT
>JAGJTL010000066.1:1311-17843 GCA_022063505.1 Calosoma granatense | reverse complement strand
TTTATTAAGCTGTGTTGTACTCTTAGCACCGGTTAGTTTTGTTTCAGGAGATTTAAATACCGCCTCTGTTACTTGCGAAGTTCCTGGTTTGGATAGGCAGGCTGGTGGTGGTATTTTAGAACCATTAAATTTTGGTAATCGTGACATTTTCTGACTCTACAAGTTAATAAAAACAAATTAATAACTTCGTATTCACAATTATATTAATTCTCTGCAACGTACATACCGTATGCCTGATATTTGAATTCACAGATATATTTCTCTGAGTATGAGTATATACGACAAGTTTGAAGACGTGAAATGACTGAATGTACCAAGTTTTCGTATTTATTTGAGTGGTAACGAATCATATTTCATAATTCATATTTTCTAGAATAAACTTTAGTTTTACAACAAGTTAATTACTGGAAAGTCCAGCATTTCCTCCAGTGGAACAGCAGCAAGAGGTAGGACCGACGTCTTCACAGGTCCGAGGACGGGCTGCTGGAAATTCTCAAAAGATTATCACAAGAATCACTGCCATTCGACATGGATTAACTACATTATTCCACAAGATTCATATTTTCTAGAATAAACTTTAGTTTTACAACAAGTATTAATTACTGCTAAAATTTGTTATTTGAGTTTAAATTTTCAGACAAAATGTCACTTTTGTTCCTATTAATTATAATGTAGTTTTTAAGTTTATTCAAATCTACTTATAAATGTAAAACGCAGGTACACAAATTAATTTAATGTTTAAGAGATGAATAATTATTAGTTTTAAGCAAAATGTGTTACTTATAAGTACCAAGTGCATTTATAACATAGTACCTGTTTACTTGCAATAATTGTAGAAATTTCCAAAGTTTAAAATATTTAATAAAACATATTTTCATAAAATTGTTTGTATTACATTTGCACAACTTTTTCCAGCGGTATAACTATAGTGTGCACGGTTTGAGAGCCACTGGATCCGCATGGTTTGACCTTTCAAGTGGATTTAACCAAGTTATAATTCCTGTGTTCTACATTTATTATGGATTTATATATTTTCACATTGGTTTTTGGTGATTAATTAGTGTACGAGTATGCCACCTAAAGCTTGGGTTGATTATATTGTGTTTGTGATCGACTGCACACAGAATCCAGATGAGTATTTGCAAACATTGTACAAGATTGCCGCGCGCAAATATTGCAGCAGAACCAAGTCGAATAGAGATGTGTATCGTGTGATTTTATTCAACAATCCCCACAGCAAAACATTTATAACAGATTGGTCGATGTATGATCTGGAATCGTTGAAACAGTTTAAAACCGAATTAGACACGGTTGGTACACCCGGTGATAAACAATCCATCATTGCAGCTTTGCTAACCGCTGTGGATTGTTTCCGTGCAGACATCCAGGATCCGTGTACCAAGAGAATCGTGTTTAAGACCGATTTAAATGTTCCGCCCGCTGATAAATATGATCTCGGCAAGACAATCCGAGAGATACGTTTCGAGTTGACACGTTTAAATGTTTGGTTATACGTTATCGGGCCACGAGTGCATGTGCCGTTGATTTTCACTCAAGACGATGTGTTAAAGATGAAAGAAAACATACAGCCATTAGATGAACTTAGCGTAGAACAGGAGCAGAATTTTGACATATTGCGCAAGATATTTCAAGATGTAAACGGAGTTGTAGTGGATTTAGAAAACGGGATGGATTTAGTGTTCTCCCTCAAGCCGGCTGTTAAAGCACCGTATCCATGGTATGTGGACTTGAATATTGGTGATCTGCATGTGCCTGTCGTATGCTTCCGAACAACCAGGAAATATGAGAACCCAAAGTTTTATCCTGTGAATATGAGGCGGGAGCATAGAGTACTTGATGATTTAAGAACATGGTAAGTGTGTGTTGTTATGGTAACCCGCTGAAGTGACGGATTTAAATGTTAGTTATGTTTTCTAGACATGATGTACATTCTCACGAATTAGTACCAGAAGAAGATGTCGCCACGGGTTACACGTTCCAAGACAGAATAGTTATACTGAATCCGAATCAAGAACAAGAGCGAAGGCGTGTTTTAGATACGAAGAAATGTCTGTCTATTGTAGGGTTTGTTGATGAAGATCGCATTAAGAAAGAGGTAAACTAAACTGTAGTGAATTGTTATTTTTTGAATAATAATTGTGTTGAATGGTATCTTGTAGGTAAATTTCATGGGTCACAGTATGAATATAATAATGCCGAATAAAAAGCGACTCGACACCGATAACGCATTTCGAACATTAATTGCAACTATGCGACAGAAGAAAGTAGTGGCGCTTGCTAAGCGTGTGTACAGTAACCGTTATAAACCGCATTTATTCTGTATATTCCCGTGTCCGGACCATGCAAGGTACGTTGTAATAACACATAACATTAATTAATCTGTACTTCATCAGTGTGAACATTATTGCAGGTGTCTTCTGATGGCAAAGTTACCATTTAGTCACGAGTTCCTGCAGAAATATCGCACGGGGCGGCCTGCGCAAGTAGAACTACCCGACACCGAGCTCAAGGCGCACATGTACGGCTTCCTGGACAGTATGTACGCGAATACAGACATGCACGGGGGCGGGGAACCGATAGATCCGCTGCCCGAGTACATGAAACTCAACCGGAACCGACTGTACAAGTACGAATATTTGGCAATGCGCAATTTGGGTGTAGAACCGCGTGAGCGACCTGTGTTGGGCGCGGGTAGCGAATTACTAATCCGTAGCGAACAATATGCGGACAATCTGATTGAATACTTTCAAGATAACAGTGAAATTTACTAATAACTTCGCTTAACACAGTTAAATTTACATGAGTACAAGTCTGTATCTAGTGTTAAGAATAATTCTTTGTTTGTAATAGTATGTAGACAATGTTGTCGAAACATGTTGCAATAATTTAATAAATGTGGTTTATTACGAAGTAAAGAAATATACATTTTTATTGTAAAAAATGAGATACCACGAAGTAAATGAAGAAAATATAATATATTTAATATTTGTTTTTATATACAACAGTTAAAAATTATGGTGATGTTAATATTATAAAACGCTACTATTATTTAATCAAATGTTTAAAAACACTAACACTAAATATGTATATTAGTTAAACATATATGTACTTATATTCTAATACTATATACACACATAACTTTAAATAAATAATATTAAAATATCGACAATGATCGATGATATATTTAAAAACTACCGTTTTGCGTTTGTAGTGAATTATAATACGATATTTGTCAAGAAAATAATCACGATTAGGAGAATGAAGCTGAATTATGAATAGTTTTATTTTTCTTAAGTGTTCCGGTTCGGCATTGATTAACCGTTGAGGCGAACCGGAGTGAGTTTACCGATTCGTTGTAACATTCTTCGAACGGTGCTATGTTCACCATCATTAGTGTTTTAGAATTACCGCCTAGGCATGGCATCAGTAGATGTGTCAGTTTAGAATTTCTGTACGGAATATGATCTTGTTTCTGTACCAGTGCCAGGATAACATTACCCAAATTAGCTAACGATTTATTAATATTCTTAGTTTCATTAATACGCGGATTACTGCCGCTCATCTGTATGCGTTCCGATCCGGCGAGGTCAATCAGGTTCAAGGAGCCAGTACACCGTTCATTCCTTTCTAGATTGACCGCTTCTAGCTGTATCTTGGACACGGAGTGACTGCGTGAAGATCTCTCGTTGTTCTCTGTAGCAGCTACTGCTCGGTTCTGTTGTGCAACTTTCATGAAATACTTCAACTCTTCAGCAGATTCTATCGGCTGTACAGTGAGGTTAGTTACATATACATCTGTTCCTTTCGCATCTGTCATGCGTATCTCGTGTTGTCCACGCTTGGGATTCAGCAGGTCCACTATATTCTCGTTGTAGATCTCCAAGAACGAAGCTCTGACTTCATACTTCCATCCTAGACGTTCCAGCGGTGCGAATGATTCGAATATCAAGTCTATAGCACGTGGTATCATGCCCATAGTGCTGGTACTACTGCCACCTTCCATTGTGTACGTTTTCCCCGAGCCTGTTTGTCCGTAAGCGAATACACATACGTTATAGCCGTCCAGCGCTGATTGCACCAGCTGTGCCAGTTCCACAAATACATCCTGCTGTGTCGCTTGCATTGTGAACACTTTGTCAAATGCGAAATCCGCTTTATTTATCCTCGGCCGGCCTGTACGTTCAATACTCTCCTTCTCCTTGGACAATTCAATGCTATTCTCATCCGCAAAGTTAATGTTACACAGAAACTTATTCTTCTCCTCGGGTAAACTCGGCCGTACACGACAAAACACACGTATATTCCCTTTCAAGTCTTGCAAATCATTGTGCATACGTCGTTTCTCAAAGTCGAGTATGTGCAACTGTTCTTTTAGGTTGACTACTAGATCTTTATGCGCTGCTAAATCCTTACTAGTGACTGTGAGTTCTGTAGTTACCTCGGTGCAGGTGCGCCTGACTTCTTGGTAGTTTGTGTCACAGTCTGCGTGTGCTTTTTCCACAGCTGCAAGTCGAAGTTTTGTTTCATCTAATTCCCGTTCGGCTAATGACAGACACGTTCTGAACTCTTCATTATCACTTGTTAAACGTGCCGCCTCTGCACGCAGTTTCTCCAGCTCACTGCGAGCAGAGGCTAGTTCGCTTTTCAACTGTTCGTTGCCCGAGGTCAGCACTTCAATTTCATCCAATTGTTCATTAAACTTCTCTTTAAGCGTGGCATGCGTAGCTTTCAATGCATCATGGCTTTCTTTTAATAAACCAAATCGTGCTTTATAGTCGTACGGTGCTGGTCTGGTTGTGGTTTTAGGTTTAGCCTTTGGTGGTGTCTGTCTGGCCACCTTCGGCTTGACCGTTGTGATTGGAGCCCCGGCACGTTTAATGGGTTTTTGGTTAGTAGCGGACGCGGTAGCTGTTGGTTTGACTGTTGGGTTAGTTTTCACAGCGACTACAGGACGTCGTAACTCTGTAAAGTACATAGTATTTTATAGTACACACATGGCACACGCTTAACGACATCTAGAATAAATACCTGCAGCACTTTTACTCCGTCGCGACATGGAACTTTTCAGAGCAGCAGCCATTCTAGGAACATTCGCTGCATGTACAGCTTTATTAAGCTGTGTCGTACTCTTAGCACCCGTTAGTTTTGTTTCAGGAGCTTTAAATACCGCCTCTTTTACTTGTGAAGTTCCTGGTTTAGATACACAGGTTGGTGGTGGTATTTTAGAACCGTTAAACTTTGGTAACCGTGACATTTTCTGACTCTACAAGTTAATAAAAACAAATTAATCACTTCACATTCACAATTATATTAATTCTCTGTAACGTACATACCGTATGCCCGATATTTGAATTCACAGTTATATTTCTTTGAGCACGTGTATATTGGACTGAATGTACCAAGTTTTCGTATTTATTTGAGTGGTAACGAATCACGTATGCACTAGAAAAATCAAGTAAAATAACTGTGTTCTAGCTTGTCTACTGCTCGACGTTTCATGCAATAAATGTACGTTACTATTTGAATTTGAAACAAGCGTTGCGATCGTGGCGCCCTCAACCAAACTGTCAGTGAAACTCACGTGACAGCTGGGTGAAAATAAATATAACCAAACATTTGCACTGTGCCCTCGTGTACAAATTGTATGTGATTTTGTTGAAATTTGATATGTTTATACACTCAGTAAAGGTACCACGTCTGTATAAAACTGCATCGAAAATTGTTCAACAAGTGAAAGAAAACGGTGCCAGTTTGAAAGATTTGCTGTATACGAAAAAACATCCCGTACGTATTTGTGTTTTTAACTAAACATATTCTAATTTAGAGCTACTTCAATTACACTTGACCGTATTGTTGTATAACACGTTATATACTTGTAGAACTTGAAGGAATTTATTCCTTAGTACTGAATGTACTTAAGAATGCAGATAAACTCGATCATATTATACGCAGTACACAGATACTCATTAAAGAGACTCGCTTAGATGCGTGGCTAGCACGTGTGCTTATAACCGAACTGTTATGGGGCAAGGGACGTTTAAATGGTGAATGCAAACCGTTTCAAACTATACTCTCGTACAAAACACAACTCGCGGACAGCTTGAACACATTACAAGATGTTGATATACCCAAGAAGAAGTCGCGGAAAGGTAATAATGATTGTGTGTTTGGTTGCAGAGAGCAAATTCAGTGAAAATATAATTGAGTGAAGATTTTTGGTGTAAAATTTTGCCAAAGTGGATCAGAACGAATGTCCTTTAATAGCGGAGCATACTCGCCAGGCATCCATGGCGGTTTTGGGACTGTTGTTCTATAGTTTTCTCATGTTCACGTTGCCATTTCTGGCGTTTTTCGGTGTGCAGCGAGTCTTACGGGACTATTTTGACATTGACGGTTTTATTAACGTTGGCTGGTCCGTATTGGCCGTTGTGATAACTGTAAATGCAATCATTATTGCTTACGCATACAAAGCGTATCACGAACCAGAGTATGATGATGAAGGCAGGGAAATAAGAGAAGATGAACTTGATAAAAAACAAGATTAATATCTCTATTTGTCATTCCAAATATAATTATTATTTTATGTAATAAACAATTAATCACATTGTTAATAAGTGTAGTGTAAGTTTAAATTGATGTTATTAATTTACGTGTACACTGGGTAGTGTAACAAATATATTTAAACATTAGTTAATAATCATATTTATGTTACTAGATACTCAATTGACTAGTGAAGTGATTTCGGTTGTTTCACTGCAGTCAACAAGTGAGTTTTGTTTTAACAATCTCTTGTGAATTAATGGTGACACATTATTGATAAAAGCTGTTGTAAGTATAAATTGATATATAATCTTTTACATTTGACACTTTTCTAACCAATTATTAACCAAACTTGTATTTATTCTAGAAGATGGCGTCGAAAACAGGATTCAAACCACCTGTAAAGAAACAGGTAGCATCCACAAAACCTCCACAAGTTAAACATGATTCTACGCGGCCTTCAAAACCGTTGTCAGACTCACAGTACGAGGAAATCATCGATGCAGTCGTTCATTTCCATGGGAATAAATCGCCTGTCCAAGCTGAATCGATGAAAATACGTGCTACAGAGCCTCGGAAGGGTGCTTCTCTAGAAAATTCTCAATCCAGTCAGCCCGGTTCTACGATACAAGCCAAAATAAATCACGATAAAACCGCGGTGCCAGCAGCCGCGACTACAGGTGACAGTGAAACACAATCTGTCGACGACAGTTGCTCGATAACCAAACAAAGTGTAGTATTCAAGGTACCAAAGAAGAAGGCAGCGGATTCAGAATCATCTGCTGGTTATTCCGAAGACACAAAGACTTCCTCTTTGGCTTCTTGCAGTGAGAAATCAAAGTTTAAACGGCCTGAAACGCTGCGCCAAGCGTTGAAAGTGCAAGAAAGCAACTCACAGTTCTGTTGGTTTGTACTTCAGTGTGACAACTGCAAGAAATGGCGCTGGTCTGACATTGATGATCCCGTCGATGTGCCAAAACACTGGACATGAATCCAGGTAAATTTATCCTTCATTACTAATCTACAACCGTAATGACATATAATTTAATCTAATACATAACCAAACTGTTACTTTCTGTGTTAGTTAACATATGTTTTTCCCCGGCTAGGTTACTTGACTATATAGTATGTGTGTTTGTTATAGATGACAATTATAATCAGTGTGTTATCCCCGAGAAACCGATCTCTGCGTATATTGAGGAAGATTTGATTCATAATGAGTATACGGCGGGCAGCATTGTCTGGGCCAAGTTATTCGGATACCCCTGGTGGCCAGCGATGGTGGATGATTGTCCGGACACGGAGCAGTACTACTGGCTGGACGGGTATTCGGATATCCCTGTAAGTAACACTTTAGTTCAGCTACACAATAATTCTAATAAGATACATGTACATATTAAAACTGATAATTAAATCAGAGTAGAGTAGTTGTCTTACGGCATAATTACTTTTACAGACACACTACCACGTGGTATTCTTCGATTACGAGCACACCGAAGTGAACCGCGCGTGGGTGGTGGAACGCGACATGATCTCGTACAAACGAGCCGCACCTGGACAAGAAGTTCTCGATGAAGCCGGTGCACAAGTGCCGCGTGGACAGCGATAAACTACAAGCGGAGGCGGCACTAAAGTTACGCGTGAAACAGCGGCTGTAGCGGTACAGTTTCCTGGTGCGCTGGCCCAAGCAGATAGTGACACCGCCGGCGAGCGACGCTGAGCTGGAGGAGACATCCGCGGAGGGCAGACGCCGCAAGGGGCGCCGAGCCAAGAGAATAAACCAGAACAGCCAGGGAACAGTGAATACAGATGAAGAGGACGAGGATGAAACGCGTACAGATAAACAGAGAGCAAAGAAAAATAAGGATAAGAACAGACGGACAAGTAGTAATGAGGAGAGTGATAATTCTTCCGATGAAGAGAAGCAAAGAGCAAAGAAAACTAATCGCAATACATTCAGAGACAAGAATAAGAATGATGATGATGATGATGATGTTTCATCTAGGAATGAAAAGCTTAAAGATAAGAAAGCAAATCAGAATAGCGATGAATCGATAAAGCAAAGTGATACACATTCGAGTAAAAATACAGACAAAAGTGCAAGCAAGGAGAGGATTAATAAACGTCGCGATACAGAATCAGAGAAGAAGTCTAAACACTCGGCTTCCTCTCAAAGTGAAAAGAAGGAACAGAAATGAAAACATAAGAGTTCACAGAAAGCCAAACAAGATACAGAATCAAATAAGAAGTCTGATAAACAAAAATCAAAACACAAGGATGAAAGCAGCGCTAGCAACAAGACTGATAGTAAACGTAACGAAACAGAATCAAACAAAGATGAGAAGAAATCTTCTCAAGAGAAATACAAGACTAAACATAGCCAGAGTACAAATGAGAATAAAGTGAGCGATAGACAATCTAGCTCTAAGCATAACAAGACTGATAAACATACTGGTACAGAATCAAATAAGAATAGCTCAAAGCAGACTAAACATTCACAGCAGGACGTACAGGATAATAAGTGCAAATCTGCTAAAACACCTGCGGTGGAGACTAAACTTAAATCATTAAACAATAAGTCTGAATCCAGTCACTCACGTTCACCTAAAGATGAACATTCTTCTAAGATTACTAAACAGAGTAAAAATAAAACTAAAAGCAAGAATAAACACAGCGAGAAAGCCATCAAGACAGATTCTAAGATAAGGAAAAGTACAGAATCTAAGAAGGATACAGGCTCAGCAAAGTCTCGTTCACAGGAATCAAATAATGCCAAAAATCTAACGGATGAACTAGCGGAAATTGTCGGTGAAACAGATCATAGGAATGCTGATAGTGATGATGAAACACAAGACTTGCTGTTGGATACAAACGGTGAACAAACTCGTGTTGTAGCTGATGGTGATTCTTCGGTTAACAGCGAGATAGAAGCGTTGTTCAGGCAGAGCAGTTCCGTGGTATCGTTGAACTGTTCACAGTTCTTGGACAAATTAGTCATGGAGCAAGATGAACCAGCAGCTCAGGATGAATCAGAAGCAGATCAAGATGAATCAGAAGCAGGTCAAGATGAATCAGTAGCAGATCAAAATGAATCAGCTGCAGATCAAGATGAACCAGCTGCAGATGAACCTGAAACACAATTAAACAGTGAACAACAAGAAATCAAACAGTACGTCTCGCAAACCTTAGGTGACAATGTCAAAATCTTTGACAGCAGCATACAATCCATGGAGGAAGAGTCCGATGAAACTATGGCAAGATTATGAGAGCATATTAATCAAACAGCAGTCACTTTCGGTACAGCAGATCTTCCAGAGAAAGATGTGATTATTAAACCAAAGCCCAAAGCGAAAAGAACAGCTAAAACCAAAGATGAAAAGCGAGCGAAAAGTACAAAACGAAAGACGGAAAGAGATTCTGATAATAGTGATGTAGAAGTTAAAAACGCTAAGAAAAAGTCGCGTAAACTGGTATCAAAGATGCATAGTGAGCGTTCCGCTGAAAGCAGTCAAGAAGTGAAGGTAAATAAAGCCAAAGAGACAAAGAATAAAGGGAAAGATAAGAAATGTATACAGATATGTAATATACTATTTTACTACGTTTACATTCTCTGTTGAAGTAAACAAGATTTCAGCGGGAAATGTCGAATTATAAAAATAAATAATAAATACAAATTAGAGAATAAAAACTGGTAAATTTTATTTTAATCATACAAAATGGTTTCTAAAACATTATAATTATAAAAATAACACATTATAAGGAAGGACTCTGTATATTTGTTAATAATACTGTTGGTAAATAAACTGTCTGTATATCCCGTGAGTTATTCTTCTACATTAAATAGTTCATTGTCGTTATGATTCAATTGTGTTAAACTGTACTGTTCTGCCATCAATTTATCGAAATATTCCTCTGTCATCATGTTATCATTTCTGATATTTAGGTTTCTATTTATTTGTTCATTACTTTGTTCAACATTCTTTTTTCCTTCTGCAGAATTTTGCTGAACATTCTCTTGACGTTCTTGCTTTGCCTGTTCTTTCGTTATTTCTCTATATATTTGTGTCTTATGCACTTTATTATCTTTACTTTCCTTTAAATGTACTTCATTATCAAGCTTATGTTCTGACATATCATGTTTGTCTGCTATATCCGCAGAATTTCGTACAATTTTATTATTTTGTTGAGCTAGTTGACTCTGTGCGGGCGCTGTAATTACTTCTATACCTTCTACTGCCCCCGGGGGTGGCAATGGAGCGTTACCTTCAGTCTTTCCTAGTGTTGTAATAACGCCAGTACGTTCTGTTTCCTCTGGGGGCGGCACCTGAACACTGTGCACCGCTGGCGATACTGCATTCTCATCTTCATCTGTATTTTCAATCATTATCTGCCTCCTTTCTGCCTTCCCCACCGCCGCCGCCCTATTTTCTTCCACCTCCAGCAGCACTTTGTATTCTTTATTGTGTAACATCTTCTCTGTTCTACTCTGCTTCTGCACTCCTAACATTTCCTCTGTTCTCCTCTGCTGCCGCACTCCGCCTTCAATCAGCGCCCGAATTATCTCTCTGCCCACGGCCCGGCCCAAAGGAGGCGGGACTGCATTCCCGATCTGCCTGTACTTGTCCAACACACTCCCACAGAAGCGATATGCATCCCGGAACCCCTGTGAGCGCGCACACTCCCTTACACTGACCACGCGTGTCTGTTCCGGATGCAGGACACGCCCTTGTTTCCCCATTGGCTCTGGATTCGTGACCGTAGTGTTGAACACGCCTCCCCACTCCAGCCGACCGTACAGCCCCGCCCACTGGTTGTGTCGATTGGCTGTATGGGGTAGACACCACGGTATCAGTGTGTTGTACTGTCTGTCTTGCGCATCACACGGCCGATTCCCACTAGTGCACGCGCACACACCACGTAACATCCCATTCGTCGCTTTCCCATTCGTCGCTTTCCCATTCCTCCTATCGTGGTACAGATACAACAATTTGTTGGTACGTGTGCCGTCCGCCAGGGAGATTTCAATGTTTGGCAGATCCCGCCAATCAGAGCCGGCAGCAGTGGGGATGTGAGCGATGCGAGCCGCTACAATGGCGGCCATCTCCTTGCAGACGTGATCGTGCAACAGATTATTGTCTACGGAACGCAACAGACGTTGGAAATGACTGACTGGCGCACTGTCGTACTGCAGTTGTTGATCACTGGCGCCATTCTGTATGGGTGGCAGATCGGACATGGCATCGCGGACCTGGAAATCATCACAGAAGTACATCTAACTTGTTTAATGTCGGGTTTCTTATAATAGTTGACTTATGTCGAGTTTCTTAGGACGCAGATGCAGGTGAAATGACTGGTATAGACCCTCACACAGCAAGCAGTTTCTTAAGCGGATTACAGGGGTATGTATGTATGAAGATGAAGATGATGAAGAAGAAGATGAAGAAAAAGAAGATGATGATGAAGAAGATGAAGAAAAAGAAGAAGAACATTAAGAATAAGAAGATGATGAAGAAAAAGATGAAGAATAACAAGAAAAAGAAGACGATGAAAAAAAAAAGATCAAGAAGAAAAAGAAGAAGAAAGTGAAGAAGAAAAAGATGAGCAAGAAGAAGAATAAGATGATGATGATGAAGAAGATGAAGAAGAAGAAAAAGATGAAGAAGCAGATGAAGAAGGAGAAGCAGATGAAGATGATGAAGAAGAAGCAGATGAAGAAGAAGAAGATAGTGAAGAAGAAGAAGAAGACAGTGAAGAAGATGATGAAGAATAAAAAGATGGTGAAGAAGAAAAAGAAGATGAAGATGAAGAAGAAGGAAAAAAGAAGATGAAGAAGAAGAAGAAGAATAATATGATTTTAATTAACTCCCTGTATGTATGTAAGATACGGTCTTTTTTTCTGGTGTTCTTCACATTACTAAAAATCGTATGGATTAAATCAGCAATGGTGGGAGAGAACTTCTGACCTGATAACAACGCCATAGCACTGATGATGATATTAGTTCTGAATAATGGCACTGTGGCGCTTTTACTGACACAAATAAATAACATAAAATCATATATGATATTATATATGTGTTTCATATACACTGTTCCCTCCAAATATTTCTTCAACTCAATAATTTGAAATATTTTCGTACAATGTTTCTACATTTTCATGTGTCTATTCAAAAATTAACACAGAAATGTGAAAAAAGTATTTCTAACCTCCAATGGAACATTTGACGTTTGAGACATATGACGCTGCTATCCGCCATGGTGTCGAGCAATATGCTCTATCGCTTTTTATTCCGTTTTAGTGAGAAAGAGATGCACTGATTAGACAAACCTACAATTTTCTTAAATGGGGCAAACACGTATAGGACAAAGATAGTGGATATAGTACATAAATATTATATTTTCTTCGTCTACTTCGTGGTATCTCATATTTTTTCAATAAAAATATATAGTACATGTTATTTCTTAGTTTGAAAGATAATGACGTAAAGAACATCAGAAAAAAAATAGACCATATGTATGTATGTATGTATACTGACTGTGATGGTGCGGTACGGTGCGCCCACATTCAGCCAATGGGAGCCGGTGCTGTACTTGCAGTTGTCCACCACGACGTTCAGTTGGGTGGCACGTTTGTTGAACACGTGCATGGGCTCCGGGTAGCGGGGCAGTATTTCACCGGGGGCGGCAGCCAGTATGATTAATCTGGCACAATACGTGTATTAAAACAATTATCTATTTATCCATTTCATTCTATAATCAACAGATTATGCACAGTATATCTCTATGTATAAATGATTTATGTAAAATGTAGCTGGCGAATGTTTGTAAAATAAAGGGTGTGCTAACCCAGTAATGAGAAAAGTGTGATGTTATGTATGTATGTGTGTATTCTATAATCTATATACAGAGAATCGAATTTACTTCATTTGCGTCTGTAGTCAGTCAATATATAGTAATGTTTGTAATGTGAAACGAGTGCTGTCGTTTAATTTGTATGATCTATTTGGTTCGGTCTGTACTAGTACCTTCTGCGGCTCTGTGGTACTCCATAGTTGCCCGCTTGGAGGATACCAAAGGTACACTGGTACCCCATTGCCAGCAAGCATCGCAATGTCAACTTCAACACTGTACTCTTCTTAAATGTGGTAAAGTTACGTACATTCTCCAGCACAAAGTATCTACAATCATACAATAACATCACTTCATACAGCAAGAACAAGAAAATGAAAATATTAAACAACAATGACTGTACTACATACATACATACAGTGGAATCCATCTATAATGGACTCTCTGTTATATTGTACCCTTTTTTAATGTCCCAGTTCAAACACATTTAAAAACCCCGGTTAAAATGAACTCGGTTATAATAAACTTCCGCTTATAACGAACCAAAAATCGTTATTTTGTCCATTATAAGCGGAGCGATTAAGGACTTCCCCGATAATTATGACACTATTTCAATACTAAACAAAGTCAAACTTATTCTATATAAAGATTATATAGTCAAACCGTGGATCCAAACAAAATTAACCGATTTTTTTTCAAAATGTGCAATGTTAAATACATACGTTCATACATTTGTAAATATTACAAAAAATGTTTCACATTTATTTTCGTGTTTATGTAAGTAAGTAAGTTGTTTTATTCATGCCTAACCGGCTTAGAATCTACAATATTTTTATTTATTTACATTTCATTCCTAATTATAACAAAGAGATTACGTCTTATTTCCACAATCTTCCTCATCCATGTCTCCCCCGTCTTTAGGTCGTCTAACAAAATATTGTACTCCCTTTTCTCCTCTTCTGTTTCCCTACACCGCAGTCTCATATGTGTTATTGTTTCTTCTTCTCTTCCGCACAGTCTGCACCTTCTTTCATCCCTAGTCAACCAGTATTTGTTACCCCTTTCTTCGTTCCCACATCTGAATCTTGCGATTAACTTTATCCTGCTATATCCTTTGTTATCTGTTAAGTACAGCGGGATATTAATGGTCTTTAAAGCTTTGTAATGTCGGTTATATCTTGTCTCTTTGTAATATGCTGTCCGTTATGTTTATTCCACAATTTCTTTTTCTTTCTACTTTTAAAGATGCATAGCCGTTTCTTTCATAATACTTTCTTCGTAGATTTCCCCATTTAGTTATCCGGCTTTTGTCGGAATCGCCCTCTATAATTTCTCTCCAGCTTTCTTGTCGTATGTCTGTCGTGTTTCTGATTATTTGCTCATATTTTACTGCTCTTCTTCCTGCCTCTATTCGCAACTTCTTTATTTTCATTTCTTCCAGTAAAATATAGCTCGGCGTGTCCCTGTCCAGTCCGAGTATCCATTTTATATATTTTATTTGTATATCCTCAAGTGTATTTTTTTCTTCCTATCCGTAGATTTCTGCTCCGTATAGTATTACACTCTTTACTGTTGCCTCAAACATCATCCATCTGATTTTCATATCGTCTTTGCACTTTCTTTCTCCAATTCCCCATATCTGCTTCATGGCCACTATTGCTTTTTTTTCTTACCTTTCTTATATGTGCCGTAGCAAGATTATTCCTTTGGAAGGTGTAGCCTATATACGTAAACTCTTTTACTTCTTCTATTTTGTCTCTCTGCCATATCCAGTTTTCATTTATTTCCCTTCCTCCTCCTTTTTTAAATTTTAGGATCTTTGAGTTTTCTGCGTTAAGTTTTAGCTTTTTCTTTTTCAGATATTTTTGCAACCTCCTCATTGCTGCTTTCATTCCTCCGGCATCTTGCGCTAGAATTACTGCATCATACGCACACGCCAACGACCAGACTTTCTTTTTTCCTATTACGATGCCACTAGTTTGTTCTCTACTCAGGTACTCCTCCATGTCCGCCATGTATATTGAGAAGAGCGACGGACTTAGTGGGCATCCTTGTCTTAGCCCTTTTTCTGTCCAGAATTCGTCTGTGAGTCCATTCCTGGTTTGTACTACCGATATTGTCTCTTAGGGTTTAGGTTCATTTCTTCCAGTGTTCTAAATAGTTCATCTCTATCCACACTGTCAAATGCCGCCTGAAGATCGATGAAGAACGCAAATAGTTTTCCCTTTTCCTTTTTCAGTTCTTTTTCCACCATTTGGTTTAATATGTATATATTGTCTATTGTTCTTCTTCCTTTCCTGAACCCAGCTTGATTATCTGGTATAAGGTTCTTCGTTTCTATCTCTTCCTCCAGCTTCTCTTGTAGTATCATCAGGTATATTTTATAAATGGTGTTTAGTAGTGTTATTCCACTGTAATTTTGTACTTTTCGTGTTTATGTATACCTATATACGAGTACATAATTTCATGTTGTGTTAGTTATCTTTTTTTTAATAAAAACATGTCAATGAAATAACATGAATATAAATTTGTTTAATTAGTAATTATTCTGATGAGATGAACCTCGACTATAATGGACGATTTGACTTGGTCCCCTGAAGTCCATTATAAGCGGGTTCTACTGTATATGTATGTATGTATATATGTATGTAGATATACCTAGGTCTGTAGTAGTCACAGTACGACAAGTACGACACGATCAGTGAATTCTTGAACAGACTGTACTGCCCCGCACTGAACCGGTTCATACCGCTAAAGCCTTGACATGGCGGTCCACCGACCATCAGCTCGACAGCACCGCGAGGCGGTAGTGGTAAACCGGCAACACTGTGCGCCGCGCCCGCCATCACACGGCCGAGCAACACATTACAGTCCTCCGTGTACACTATAGCGTCAGGGTGATTCAGTTTAAACGCACGTGCAGCTGCTTCTTCTTTCTCGATCTATAAAACAAAATCATACGCGGTGCTGACGATCACAGAGATACATGCCACTAGTACAAACTGTGCTGCTGCTGGGGATCACAGAGATACATGCCAGTATTGTATTACTCACCGCCCATAGAGTTTCTGCCACGCCGCTCTGATGCAGTCCCTCCGACATTCCTCCGCACCCCGCAAATATAT
>JAGJTL010000060.1:972369-983824 GCA_022063505.1 Calosoma granatense | reverse complement strand
ACCCAATTGTGAGCCGTACCCGCCGTACACACTGGTTCTACATAAATTTCATAACCTTTGTTCACTATCATCGATTTGTGACGTTTAGCTTTGCCATGTGTTTAATGTTATTTAATAGTTTTGCTTCAGAACCAAAAAAAATGTTTTATATAAATTTAAGACTACAGTAATATTTTAGTGTATTCAGTATAGTACGATGAATTTTTACATTGTGGTGCTTTTAGTACCATTATTATATTTACAAGTAACATTGTTACAAAATTATTTCTTGTACAATCACCAGCACACGGAAGTAAATCGTTCAAAACCTCTCTTTGAAAATTTAATAGTCACTGATGTGACAACAACATCGGATCAAAGAGATATAAGTGAACAATGGGGAAATGCTGATTTAGATCTACTTCAAAAACTCCATTCTGCTTTAAAATCTCAACTGTCAAAAGTAAATGGAAGTCGAAAAATCATCGAGAAAGCAGTGCAACAGTATAACTTGTCTGAATCAGAAATTCAAAATTCTGTACATGCTGCTCTCGCATTTAAATCATCTGGGAAAGCAGAAAAGGCGTTGAAAATTATCGAACATGCTGCAGCTATTGCACCAAATAATCCAGACATTTTAAACTATTATGGAGAAATATTAGAAATCACAGAGAAAGATGTGATAACAGCTGATCAATTATATTTTAAGGTAATTTTGGCATTTAACAAGTGTGTGGAATACCTGTATAACAAGTGTGACTTTAGGCTTTAACGCATTGTCCTGGACATGAAGGGGCGCTTATAAACCGGCAACGTACTGCCCATGTAGTGGAACAATTAGATTTACAGATATTGCGAACAATTGACGAAAAACGAGACGTCTTGAAAAACATGCCTGATTCAGATTCTGTGTTTCAAAAGTTTAAAAAACAAGCATATTATTTACATATTTATCACACAGTAAGTTACTACCTACTTCTTTTTGAATAAGAATTATATTCTCGTTTATTTTAGGTTGGAATTGAAGGAAACACAATGACTGTAGAACAGTTGAGATATCTTTTAGAAACTGGAAAAGCAGTCTTTGGAAAGAGTATCATTGAGCATAATGAAATCTTAGGTCTTCAATTGGCTATGAAGTATGTGAAGTTGTTAACCAGATTAGATAAAATTCAAATTAAAGAAATTCTTGGCATACATCGACGTGTTATGGGTCATGTTGATCCAATTTCGTCGGGATATTTTCGTGATACACAGGTATATATCTTACAAATATTTATACATATATACCTCTAGATGTTATGAGATTTATTTTGTTCTTTCATTAGGTTTACGTTGGTAGTCATAAACCGCCTAGTCCTGCCAGAGTTGAACCTCTAATGAAAGAATTTGTAGAATGGTTAAATTCTGAAGAAGCTGCAAGTATGCATCCTGTTAGGTAAATATTTAACTGTTTGTACATTGACAAATGTTTAATGAATGACTAATTTCAGATATGCAGCATTGGCACATTATAAACTTGTAGATATTCATCCGTTTACGGATGGAAATGGACGCACAAGTAGATTATTAATGAACTTAATACTAATTAGGGCTGGCTACCCACCTGTGATAATTTTAAAAGAACATAGGTAATTAGACTGTGATGTAATATTATAATGAATAACAGTTATGTGATTGATTCTTTGTAGACGGCAGTATTACGATTTTTTAACAATAGCAAATAAAGGTGACGTGAGACCATTTGTAAGATTCATTGCACAATGTACGGAACAAGTGTTGGATTTGTATCTGTGGGGAGCCCAGAAATACTCTGCAGTTCCAAATATTGAAGATCTATCTGCCCAGACCATATCTGTTGATTACTGAAAATGTTGCTGTGAAATAATTTTACAGTTCGTTAAAGATATTTATATTGTTACATAACATTTATTTTATGTATAATTAATTATATTTATTTATATGATTATGTGAGCATATTAAATAAAAAATAATATAATGTGATGCAATTTATTTGAAATACAATTAATTATTACCTGAAATGAAACATGCTTGTTACATAAATAAGTGAGATTCATTCATTCATATTTTATTTGTAATGATTTTGTATAAAATAGTATATAAATGTAATGTATGGAGAACTAATTATTTTGAAAGGAAATCCGAACATGAATTCCATTTTAATACACAATCATTACTAGATAATTTCACAATGATATGATGAGCGTTTATTTTACTAACTGAATTAAAGACGAACCATAATCAGCCGAATATACTTGATAAGATTAATTAAAATTATATGATATTAACTTAATTGCAAATAATTTACAATTCGCAAGGCATAAAAATTAGGAACTGCTACAGTTCAAAAGTTCTATTTTTGTCTACAATTTACACCTAACAGTAATAATAATGATTAATGTCAACAGGCATTTCAAACAAACTTCAAAGTTACAAGCAGTTTGTAAAAAAGACATAATTAGTATTCCTTCAAATAGCTACATTTTATCTTATAATAGAATTTATCCAAGCGTGAAACGTCAGAAAACATTTTACAAACAACTGCTAGTTTTGATTTTACTAAGCTTGACAAGGCCCCGCTCTACGTTCTCATTGGTTTAATGCCGATGTATATTATATAACTGACGAACTGTGGTATTCCATAGTTTGAGGAACCACTCACTCACTAATTACCTTGATATATACATAAATATTAATTCACTCACACGCACATACATATATATCTCAAGTTTTTATAATATTATAAATACATTCGAAAATATACGGATAGAAAATCCATGGGTAGTATGTTATTCATAAAATACCATTAGTGTCCTGCATATTGAGATACGAGGCAAGTATGTACTCGTGCACAACTAGAACATCATTTTAATATTCGCTCAGTGTAATATTTTGAACAATAAGAACCTTCGTAAGTGGACTAGATACATCAAACAACTCTTTGTATATTCGGAACTACGATAAATCAATGAGGAAACAATGCAAAATGTAACAGTAATACCATTTCATTTGTTTTATTTATTAATTTGTTAACTAAGCTGTTTATTCAATAGGCATATATTTATATATTCATCGAATAACTGCGTTACAATGATAACTTAGATATGGGACATTCTTCTAACGGGAATGTAACTTGAATTAGTAATAAATAAGTGTACAAGCGAAACTCAATAAAACTACAGTTATCATGGACTTGTCGGTCTGTACATCTATCAAATAATAACACAACATAACCTCATAATTTAACAGTAAGTCAACCCTATTCCTAGGTAATGTAACAAATTTGACTTTTGTAAGTTCCGTAATGATAAATTTAAAATTAGGTATTTTTGGATCTATAATGAAAAGCGTGAAAAAGACTTATAATAAAACAAATCATCAGATTTACAACCAGAATGTACATAATTAAAACCAATTTTCAGTACGGTAGCGATTTATCTTAAAATACAATGATTTCAAGCGAAAAAATTCAATAAACAATTCATAATAAAATGTGGTGCTCACAGAAAAAATACGTGTATATATAGGTATAAATAAATTTTTAAAAAATTATAAATATATATGTATATATATGGTGAACGTGATTTATAAATGGTTTTTAAAAATAGTGGCCAGTACGATGTCTATGTCTTCTGCTTGCAAACCTATAATACAAATTTAAAAGTGCTCGCAATGAATTATGGTTTCATTTGTCTACTTAGCTGCTCTTCAGCAAACAATTTCATTCTATATTCACGAACTATGTTCCTAGCGTTACCGAACACGTTGAGTCCTTCGGTCAATAGGTCTTCCCATTGCTGACAGTATGCTACAAAAATACATGTATTTATTATGTATAAATTATAAAAACAGAATAGAGAAATATTTACCATCTTGATCATATTCAACATTATTTGCTGTGCTATAAAGTTGACTGGCATGATGTAGCGCTACAGCAAGGAATTCATTCACTGTTTTATGGTTATCGATCATATCTTCTTCAAATGCTTGCAAATCAGACACGGCTTGATGGAAATTCAGAAGTTCATCTGGCATATCTTTTTCCTGCAATTCAAAATATCCAATCAGTAATAACAGTTAGAAATAAGTACATATTACACTTACATTCAGCGATCTAAGCTGTAGCAGATCTGAATCATCCGGCATATTTTCATCACCTTCATTTTCTTGAGACTCGTATTTCATTTCAGGATCATTAACAGCCAATTCCTTTACGCGATCCGCATATCTCAGCGTATTGAGTGAATGTTCACAAGAAGCAACACCGGGTGATATCATAGCAATCATACATGTGCGAGATTTCTCTCCAATAAACGAATCCCGTAAGACTTGCGTTAGTTTACTAGCTCTGAAAGGAAGATGGCCACCTTTCTTACCGAGAGCTCGTATACATTCCTTAAGGGCAAGTAGCGATTTATTAATTTCAGCGCCCTCCATTCCTGGAAAACATATAATCGTACAATAAACGCAAATGTGTAAAACGACAGAGTATAGTATGAATTTCAATGAGAACAAGTACAAGAACATACGTGTTTGTCGGTTAGCTGATGAAGTATCCGCTCCTCGCTCATTACCAGCAAGATCAATCAAGGAAAACTTTCCATGCACCTTGGTCATTCCAGGTGATCGCAAAACTATCTGGAAAATAGCATGCGACCTTGAAGAATTTGTATTAGCTGATGTCTGACCCGATGTCCTAGCCGCGTTTCCATGTTGAATTAATTTAAGTACTTCGTCGCAAGTCTGGACGACTTTCTCTGTTAAACCAACGACTTGAACTTGTTGTTTTCCATCTTCCAAAATTCGCAACTTGGCTTTATTCGACAATAGATCGAATACTTTGCCACTATAGATCTCAAAGAAACTTGCAGACACAATGAAATTTAAACTTCTGTACTTGGGCGACTTTAAATACTGAAATACATCCTTAGCGACCAGCGCGTATATTCCTTTTTGACAGTCTTGTGTCTTACCATTAAAGTCGCCACCCATAGTATGCGTTTTACCGGATCCCGTTTGACCGTACGCGAAGCAAGTTGCCATGCCACCCTCGAAAATGGTTTTCACAAGGGGTTGAGCTGTATATCTGAAATAATTCATATTATACTTCACTATTTTATCAACTGATACAAGTGTTCATTAGCAATGAACATGTTGTAACTTACTTATATACAATTTCATTGGTACAAGTTTCATTAAATGCATAATCGAATCTAAAGAACTGGTTTTCAAGATACTTTGTTAGATCTACTTTATTTTTCGGTTCGTGCACGATAACAGTGTCTTTAGTAGGCACAGCTATTACATCAACCTGAAACATATAACATACTAAATACATGTTCTACATTTCAATATTTGCCATCATATATCACGTAACCTCTTTTCGTGCAGCTTCTTTTTTATTCAGTGGTCTTTTTCTAACACAAACTGTAATTTGATGGTCTTCAACTGGATCATTCTCGGTCAATGGTTTAAATTCTATGGTTCGTTGGTAATCTCTGTAGATAAAATAATAAATATTGATATACTAAAAATGTTCCAACATACAGGTGTGTCATAATCGACGAGATAATTGAAGACATAATTCAGAATAAAACATTACATTATTGCATTAATCATATTTTAAAAGTATAACTGTAATTTTTTAATTACGTTATACACATGGACAAATCGTTAAATCATTATATTCCTGGACAGCTTCGTTATAATTAAAATTTGAGTATAGCTATTTGGTCTCTAAGTCATAGATACTTACTGAACCATATTTAGAAATTCCCAATATGGATTTCCCGGGGCTTGCTGTAAAAATGCTTCCTTTTCTGCTTTTTCTTCCGCTTGCCGTTGTCGCCTCTCTTCTCTGTTCTTTTTCAATTTTTCTACTTCTTTCACTACATTACTTCGCCGCGTACCTCTCGTACTACCTCCACCCGAAATGAGAGGTGCTATAGGTGTTGCTGCGACAGTTGTAGTGTTTTGGTGATTCAACTGCAATGACGTCAATAATCTACAATTAGAAGCTGGATCCACCTGTGTAAGCCTCTTTAAAAGCATACCTGAGAATTCGATCTACCAATCAATGAGGTAGACGAGGAAGGTGGTAAATTCTCTCGTCGATCCTGGTCATTTAAACCGTTTGTTAATCTGGACTGATAGTTTCTTGTAGCGCGGTACGATCCTGGTAACAGAACAAAAACTCAGTAATATTGCAAACCTAATTAAACATACATTCTGTTTATTTATTGATAGAACAATCAGAATTGTACATTACATTTCGTTACAAGCATAAAATAATGACATTTGTTACACTATACTTTATGTATATACACAAAAACAAATAGTAATATGTACGCCACATTAAAAGTACATATACAATTAAAAAAAATATATATATATATATTACCTTTGTTGGAAACAGGAATATTTTGACGACTTGCATTCTGAAAAAAATATTGTTTAAAATATTGATATTAATTCCTATAAAATAATCATATTATTACATTAAAAACATATAGTGCAGGCAAAGAAAAAGATTCTGTGACTATATCAATAAGACTGAAATATAATGTTAAAAACATCATGGAAAAGTAAATTAACTTACATGTATAATAATAGAACAGATCACGTTAAAACATAATTAATGAAGATAATTGCCTACTTCTCTGAAGATGTGTTAATTTATTTTTCCAAATGAAAAGTAATACATACAGGTATACATACAAACATAAATAAATAAAGGTATTAAAACATCGTGACAAATTCAAGATACAATATTGTGCTGTAATCAGGCATTATGTAAATAAATGAACATGTGAAATAATTGAATAGCACATAAGATACATCAACGCTAACCGAATGTATTGCTGTATCTGGTGATTGTTGGTTGCTCGTAAAATCGTCATCACTCTCATTAAATTTCGGATGTGAAAATTTGTCCACAACCATATGCAGACCACCCATACTAGCGTCCTCAGATGAACTAGATGAATCCTGTTAGATCCAATATTATTTTAATAGAATATTTACACAAACATTAAATACGATCAAAATGCTACAAATAATTATCAGCATATTTGTGAAAGCGCTCTATACTGCAACAAATTTTTACTTTTAAGAATAACAATTAAATTAGAATATGACTACACGGTTATTAATTAAAATTATTACATTATAAGACGCAAAGGCTGTGACATATTATTGTTTACATAGAACAGCATTCCGTTATATGGATGACACTTTGAAATCTTCCACGGAACTGTTTACGTTGTTATTAAAATAAAATTAATTTAATGTCTTTGCACATTTGATATGTAACTTATGTATTGATCCCAATTACATATTTTATTCATAAATGTTCATCAAGAATAATTCGCACTGCTGAACATTTAAATATAAAAATATAAGAATTAATAAGGCATATATAAAACAACTCGGACACAAATTTAGGTAACAGATTGATTACAAAAGACAGATAAATATATCTTGTAGATGTTTCTGAGAATAACAGGTCTCACATATAAGATTAAGAAAGGATAGTATTAGTATACAGGCAGCATCAAAATATTATTAAAGATAAAATTATAAATTTATGCAAATGAAGATTTGTCAAGTAATATCTTAAAATCATATCATTTATAAAGAAAATACATTATTTGTAAGGTATATCATAAAGTAAATAAGTTTTGTAGATAAGAATTCATTACCTTGTTTTTAGTAAAATTAGTTGCTTTTCCAATTTGGTTAAACTGTTGAATGCTTTGAATTTCAGTTGAACAAATTTTAACTACTGCATTCAAACTAGAGATTTAGCACCAGATTCACGAAATACAGAAGACAAAACATAAATAAATTTGAACTTCTAAAAGTATGTGGCACTAAATTATGTACATTCCAAGTTTAGCACTGTTTTTGACAGATCACAAAATTGGCGGTTACGTTCAATCCCACATTTACAATACTTTGCTTATACCACGACCTTGACTTTATTCTATGCTTTGAAATATGTATTATTGTGCTCTGAACTTTGTTACAGGAAAAAATTTAATTGAAAACAGATCCGGCACCATCTCAACCGAATTTTAAATAAACTGTATATTCCAGTGTTTAACGTATATTTGTAATATCTGAACAATCGAATAAGTGGGTAATGTAAGAGATTCCTGGTTATATGTGAAAAATACATATATTTCTCGTGGTGACACTTTCAGTAGACGAATTAACAAATTTATGAATATGGAAATGACAGGTTAGTTTTTGTATATGTCAATGACATTATATAGTATAATAATAACAATTAATAGTGACAAACTTGCAAATGTTTATATTAAAATTAGGCACTAACAACAATTTAGTTTTAAAGCATCAATCTGTCTAATCTATTGGTTATAGACTTGTTTATTGTATTGTTTATCATAATATCAATAAGCAAAATTTATTATTTTAGGTAGATAGAAAGAGATATAATTAATGCAAAGAAGTAAAAGTAACGGTCCAAGATAAGATCCTCGAGAAACACCAGAAGCAGCTGGAAAATATTAGAAATTAACAGCAAAGTAAAGAACGAAGAGATATTTGTTAATAAGGTGAGAAATACGATTTGTTAGTAAAATTGGATAAAACGTAATATATTAATATGCAATGTCACAATGGTAGAGATCAGAGTTTGATGGGGTTATCAGAGAGTGGGGCAGTTTTAAACTGTAAATGAGAGATTTGAGGGTATCAGGTAAGATATTCACATGTAATGTCACTAGAATATGTTCTAATTGAAATTCAGAAGCCTATTATACTATATTTTACCCGTAAAATTATATATATATATACCCTTATAGTTCTTAAAACAAATTATGTTAGTATTTTCTACAGGTTCAGAAATATCTAAGAGTTTATTTGATGTATGCATTTTGTAAATACATTAATAGTCTAGTCAGTAAGGTTCATCAGTAAATTCACATTTCATTATAATGTTGCAGTGTTTTACATAAATTTTAAAATAAATTCAAAGCCGTTTTTCTCAATATCACAAACATATAGTATGTGTTTAATATTTTCTGTCGCTTTTTGCCATGCGATTGCATGAAATGAAACATAGTATAACAATTTGATTCGAGAACAGAAAATTCTCCAACTGATAGTTAGAATAAATTAAGCACTATAGAGGGTGTTTAAGAACAGCAAATATTTTGAGAAATTTTAGTATCGATTATTCTAAGTAAAAAAGTTAATATAAACATTTGTCCAATTCTCAATGGATATGAAAGATACAGATGTTTGGAAGTAGGATAGGGTACAATTCAAATTTAGAATTAAATCGTACAATATCGAATCTTTATAGTAGCATTAATGTAATTTAACAGGCAAGCAATGTAATTTCGGTTCGATATTGTTTGTTTTGCTTCTAAACGTAAATTGAACCCGCGTCCTAGTAACCCGAAATATGAAAGATATTAAAGAACGACAAATGATTATTGTAGATATTTGTTGACTTATCAATGATTATTTGTCAATTATTTATGTTTTGTATCACTCAAAAGGTAAATAAATACAAATAAGTCATTTACTGTTCTTCAATATCTCTCATTGTGGCAACTGTATCTCCGTATCCATTGAAAATTGGACATGTTTATATGAACTTTTGTACTCAAAATCATGGATTCTATAACCTCCCAAAATATTTGCTATTCCTCCTGAATTAACCTGTATAAAGAATTTTACTTATGTATAAACGCATATACAGTCAATTGGGGTAGAATTGCCTAAGAATATAAAAATACATTACATGTAATTTATTATCATTCCTCGTTCTCCTTCTTTATACATGTATAAAAATGAATAGAAACACATTATCATCGAATTCTATTAAAATACACCTTAAATTAATAATTTTCTTTGACAATAATGTCACGTTTGATATTTTCCAAACAACAAAAGCGTCAACTTGACGTTAAACCATAAATCAAACGAGGAATCAGACTCAAAGTTATCAATAAAATACAGCAGGATTTCGCTATGTAATACCATTTGTTTTCATATAAAAATGTGATAAAAAATATGCACACGACAAGAAAATTTTAGTAGTATACACAGGTTACAATCATGTATGATTTTCGAAAACATGTGTTAATTTTTTAATGCGAAACTTAAATTTATTTTATTTACAATCATACGTGTATGTGTATGTATGTGTATCTGTGACTTTGAAATATATATATATATATATACTTATTATAAATTCTAGGAAGAAGCTGCTTAAGCTTGTACATTTTACAAGCGATAGTTATATTGAATTGAAAGTTTGCATAAAGATAATACTTACACGAGTTAATTTGTTCTGTGTTGTGATGATATTACTAGGTTCCTGTATAAGTGCCGATGGTTTTTTATCCTGATTCCTACATATTAATACTTCAGGATTAAGTGCTATAATTGCATCGATCTCTACTTCCTTCCCCTTGGTTTCGCCTTTTTCGAACCATTCCACAGTAACACTCCGGGTGCTCCAGTTAACACCTGATACGATAGCAGAATGAACGCGGCCTACAATCAGATCATCATTAGAAAAATACAATCAACTGTATTGAGTTTGAAGTCAATAGATTTATGAGATAAGTTTTCGTAATCTTGACCAGTTTAAATTTATTGACAATTTATATGCAAAAAATTTCAATTATTTACAAGGAAACTGCCGGGTTGCAACCATTTAAAGTAGATCGCAAAACATTTAATTTACTTTTCTCACAAGGTATCACCTCAGTATAAATATTTTAGGACATATTTGATTTTTCTAATCGTCAGTTACATATTGATTCATGTGATATTTATCATTTATTTGAATTAAAGTAAATAATGTGTTATTTTCAATCAACCTTGGTAATATTCAGAATACGCTACTGGTAAGCTGTACAGAAATACAAGAATAGAAATTTATTATCTAATAAGTATGTGGCAATAAATCATATTTATTATACTCTGATATAACAGCTAAACTATATTTTATTTACAATGCGTAACGTATATGTAAACAAATTAATTTATGTCGAATTAAAGAAATTTGCATGAATGGATTCCTTCTTAATTGAAATTAAACAATTACATGTACGTATCCCATAGAGATTAGGTAATTAATAAATAAGATTAAATATATTTCAACTAATTTTTTCAAGAACATTGAACTTTCAACAGTACGAATTATCAAATCATGACTGACATTTAATTACGCCATCATTCGAAATTTTACTGTCAGAAACTAAGAAAAAAACATAAATACTATTATTGTTCTTTTAAATATGAATAGATAACGCACTCTACAAAATTATTATATAAGTACATACATACTGTACATGCCGGTAGTAAAATTAATATAAGATACTTATTCACTTTCGACTTCATAAGAAATAAAAGTATTATAAAGATATTTATCTTATTTATATTGATTTAATATATTTAATGGAAATTTTGT
>JAGJTL010000060.1:930220-941033 GCA_022063505.1 Calosoma granatense | reverse complement strand
GTAAAATAGCTATTCCTACACGTACTTCGAATTAAAAGTTCATTGAAACCATGCTCTTTTATTTATATAATGTCTTTTGAATCTCTGCCAAATATTTGTATAAACTTTTATGGTGTACATCAGTATTTGTAATTGTTAATGTAATCATATCATATTTAATTTGTATTCCATAAATGTCCTTGATACATTACGTGAATGAAAAACTATGAAAAGTTTAATTCTTCTATAAAATTACACAATTTACCTGGGAAAACACATAAGGTAAACGTGTATGATTCATCTACAATAAGTCTGGAAGTTTCGGTTATATTCATGGTTATACGTCATGAGTGCGTTGTAGGCTCATCTTGCGGTTAACCAGAATATTATAAGTTACCTCAGAGAACCGGTGATGATAGGGTACATTTGTGTTCATTGCCAAAAACTTGTAAAACTAGTGGTCGCGCAACACAAAAACGGACAAAATAAACTTGCAAACAGGAAATCAAGAGTGAATGTGAATACAATGCGAAGTAGAACGCCCCCACCTTTCCGCTTCTTCAGTGGGCTACATTTTTGATGTATGAGTCAAGCAGACGACGCTGCCGGCTATCCAGACGCTACGTTATTAGAGACAGCACAGACATACATATGTGTGACGTATGTATGTGTATATGTAGGTTTTTGAGACAGTGAGTTCGATTATCTGCTGGCTTTACTACACTAGCGCTTGCTGTTGCTGGTTGTTGGCTGCTGCTACTGTTGCTGTTGGCTCTTATACTTACTGAGTGCTCTGCTCTGCTGTGTAGCTCCTATCTATGTTCTGTCATGTGACTAACTGGTCGGTTCGTGCGGCCTTATCGTGTGCTACCTCGCGCACCGTGTCGCCCTCTGCAATACCATGTCATACTGTTCCGTCTCTACTAATAGCTTGGACACATACCGCACCGTGGACGTATAGGTCAAGCTTATTTTAGCACCTGCTAATCTCCTAGTTTTTGTTGGATACTCACTCTTTTAAATTCACCCATATATCTGTACGATGCTAGAACAATTACGCTGCAACTAATTCTAGCGAGTGGGTGTCATTAGCCTGACTGTTCTACTTTATCACTTCAAATCAGACTTTATTTCACTAGAAGTCTATCATTCATCTGAAAGATTAGTACATCAACACCATTACTTGTCCTGCCACCTTTTGCTATTCTCATATTTCCGCTCAATTCACTTAACACTCAATGCATAAGAGTATTTTATAATCCGAATCTATTAAGCAAGAACACATACTAAACCGGAACCCAAACCTAAGTCATAATTATGCTAACCGCATCACTAAATCAGAAATCTTTAATTTGTAATTTACTGTAATCTTGCAACAATTTCCGTAATTAACACTAGTTTTTTAAAACTTTGCGTTAATTTGGTCCTGTATTTGGATTACGTAAGTTCCTTTTTCCCAATTCTATTTCTGTTTTTCGTGGATATTTTTAAAATGAACAGAGTTGTCGTTAGGAAATTTTTTTAAATTACAACAACTAATTAGTTTATTAAACTGTCTTGAAGTTGAACTTTTCTGTCTCAATGAATTTAGCTTCATTTTATTTCTATTGTGTTCATAGTTTATATGGTTTTACTGAACTACCAAATACTCTCCCAGGCATAAATACTCGTAAAGTGTGTGAATGATGTGTTATTCCACCTAATCCGGTTAGTATGTAAAATGGAACATGGAATTACAGTCTATATTCTAGAACTAATATGCGACGCGACGATAGGTTGAATTTTATGAAGAATATTATACAGTATTCACATTTGGAATCACATTATGTGTGATTAATATCTGCGTTACTTAACCAGCAAAGTGGCGTATTTGGGAATTTGTAAAGTGGGCTTTTTAACAAACAAACAAAAGTATTACATCATAGTTAAACCATATAAAATGATAATTAATGTTAAATAACTGAAATTAAGTAAGAAATTACTTGTACTTAAGTACGTATAAAATAAAATGAAAAATAATACAAATACCAAAAGCAAGGTAAATATTTAAAAATAAATAACAATTAATGGGCACAAGAATTCTAAATGGCATTTAGTTTATTTCGTATATATACATAGTAATTCTTGGCTTATACTTAATATTTAATGCTTTTTTAACAAACTAGTGAAATGAATGAAAAGTAACATATGTATGTAAGCTTATACTTCTTTTCTCAAATTCCTTGAATCAGTGATTCTAAAATATCAAAACACAACGAAATAAAATGTAATACATTACTAAAACTAAACGATTTCATTCATTAACATTATTTATACAGACTTTAAATAATATTTTGTTTATTAAAAAATAATAATTAAAATATGACAATAAAAACAATTTTAATACGAGCCAATTTTTTTAAAGGTTGGACTTACCGTCTACACCATTGGTCGGCAAACCGCGGCTTCCGGGCCGCATGCGGCTCTTTGGCCTCTTGAGTACGGCTGTGCCACAAATGATCACGACTTAAAACTTTAATTAAAGTTTAAGTTAATAAACAGTGTACCTACTTATATAGTTTAAGTTTAAGAAATTTGGCTTTCAAAAGAAATCTGAGTCGTTGTTGATATTTAGCTCTGTTGACTAATGAGTTTGCCGACCACTGGTCTATACTGTAGAGCTAGAAGTTTTAAAACATATTTTGTTGTGAAATCATATTGGCACCGACCCCAAAAATTTCATCGACTACTACTGTATTTTTAATATTACATTGAAAATTCTACTTTGCAAACCTTTCTGTTTATGGACGACCTGCGAAATGTTCGTTAGCAATTACTAATTATTTGCTAACCATCAAGGTTACATATACAATTGTACTATAAATGGATGACAATTCATAAATAGCAAAAATATTTACAGACAATCTTTCACAAATTTCGTAACATACAAATGTTTAATGAAGATGAACGTATCATGTCATTCTCTAAATATATACCGCGGAACCATCTAGTAATATTTCGTAGACAACCTCAATAATTCACGGACACTCTCCTAATATTTCTTTAACAGCTCGGGAATATTTCACCGATGACCTACAAAAATTAACTAATCGTAATCTTGAATTAGGTAACAGTATGTTGTATATACTTGGTAAGTCAGACTCACACATCATCACCGCTAAAACTTTTATGTACAAGTCTAGTAGCTGTTAGAATTACAGAACACAATACTAGCCCCTTCAGCTCTTTACCTTCGTGATAGATCCTGTGCTTGTTTGATTGTGTGTTTACGATACAAACAAATGGAGTATGCATGCGGTTCCTGTCCCAGACTCCTAAGATTTGTCTCCGATAGAACAAACAGGAAAATTCCTGAAATAGATCTGTCTGCGTCCACTCTCAGATGTCCGTGTCCGACATTTGCCGAGTGCGCAACATCGTAATTTGAAGTATCAAAATCCTAAGATGCGAGTTATACAAGATATAATACATTCACATTCAGAAACTAATCTGATTTTTCAACCTCGTATAAAGTTATACAAGTGACATATTTCGTTTTACTTAGATAAGATCTAGATTATGCTTGTTACTGATTGTTAATCTCGGGGAAAATTAAACTTTGAGCAATTTTTAGATACCTACATAGATATGTAGATAAACAAGTTAGTATCACTAGTAATTTGGGAAAAGTTTTTTTGTATGTTTGCTTTGCTGTGTTACATAGCAAGAACCATGTGTTTTTTATACGTACATATATCGCGCCATTGTTTACTTTGCTCTCTTTAAAATTACAGGTATACTAAAAAACTGTTCTATATTCAGTACCGTATTTAGGCACAAAGATAATACGACTCATATTTTACGTAATTATTAGTTAACTGAAAAACAGTTTTATTATACAGGCAATTCAATTCTCAATGTAATTGTAAAGTTCGTTTGAACACCTCATAAGAAAGATTGTTTTGAAAATATCGGCATGAAGATTCATATTATGTACATGTTCCTACATACCTATTACTAAGTACAAAATATGTCTTGCAGTCCTTACTAAGCCTGTCTACATTTGAAGTACGCTATATTTATAGTTATCCTTTTCTTTACATCGATTTTATGAATGTACGTGTGGAAGTACGCACATTTTATTAAAGTGTCTGCGACGATCTAGTAGGCTGGGTAGTTGAGAACAGTGCTTTCCAACTAATGGCCGCGACTTAATTTCTATTTCTCTAGAAAACTGACAATTCTAATTAATTTTGTATTAAAATATTATGTTTATTGTAACATATTAAGTATTACACATTACTAAATGCTAAATATTTTTCTGCAGTTATTTGATAATATGCGTCTTGGTTTGATAGTATGTGAACCACTGGTGTAAATACTATACAGTACGTTGTCACCTTGCTCTGCTTCAGTCGATATTGGTTTGTTCCCTTGCGGCTGTTGTTAGCCTACGCAGTAGAATATATGTATGTACATAAGTAAGTTATATTACTTATACGCATACACCACAGACGCGCTAAAAGTTTTGATTTGTTTCCGAAGGAGTCAGTCACGCGGTTGTTAAGTTTAGACCGTTGGTCGGGCACCTACAAATGGAACGTTCATTTTGGCCTGCTGTGCTACACCGTACTTATCCGTACGTTGACATTAGGCGGATAAAACAATTAGTGTAATTTCATGGCATCCTCAACCGCACTGATAACCATTTTCACATCCCTATTCACATATCAGTGACGATTGACATACCTGAATTGTATTACTTGCGCAGTATTTTCTACATTCTTAAGTCAGAGAGAGAGAGAGAGAGACACGTCATTCAGATCAACGTTTCTAATTCTTTGTACTGATCAACTATTATCAATAACTTGCCTGTTATTACGTTCGTTATACGTAACTTGTACCTACATATGTGTCTGTAAAATCATGTTATCTCGATTGAATTCTATACATGTTTTGTAAAATAAGATACAACTATATGATTATTGTGATAAATTTGCTTTTATCCCCTGTAGTCTTTGAAATATTCTAATTTGATGTAATTTTGTATGTATGTATTTCCAAGTGTTTGTAGTTAATGACTATTCGAACTAAGGTTCGAATGCAAACCAAAAAATTTGGTGTGGTCACCATACGACTTTCTTATACACATGTATATTAAAACTTTTAGTGCTATGAAATTTTTAATTGACACATATTTAATATTTCAAACGAGTAATTTATTTCATAATTTATGTTATATTACTTTTAATATTTTCCGTGAACATATAAATATCTATAACTCAAAACTGAATAGAGATAAAGGAAAAATAGATCAGAATATTATTTTCTACAATTTTTATTCGAAAAATTTTTTCGATATCTCTTTTTGTTTTTAAAATAATTCGAATTTTTGAATTTTTGTGTTCAGTAAACTTCCGTTTCCGGTTTTGCAATTATACCCAAAATGTAATTAGCTCGTCACATAATCAAGAAACTGTTAAATATGAAGTTTCATTGTTCTATCTTTGCTCGTTTTTTAGATAATGGGCACAAGCACGTACGCATACGCACACGCACACGCACACGACATTATTGCGAAAATAGTTACAACGTATTGAGAGGACCTCAAAACATGTATTTCCATCATAATCTCGCACTCGAAATTTTTCGTGATTCCTATACTATCTTTTATACTATGTATAAGAAAGTAAAAGAAACAGAAAAATACCACCTGTCTCCGGCTCTATTTTTGAAAACTAAAAATAAAAAAGTTGTATAAAAGTGTAAAGTAGTATTTACTCTTCCCAGAGATGTGCTCTGGCAACCAGAAAAAACCCGGTGTGCATTAAATTCTAGATACAAAAAGTAATTAGAATTTAAATTAAATTTACTAAATTAAAAAGGTGAAAAATACCAAGATTTTATTTAAAAATATAACTCAATCTTCCTCTGTAATGTACTGCACAAGAATTTTTTTAATGAAGTTATAATATGAATTCAAAGAAAAAAATATTTTAATTGTATTTGAAAATTTAAAAACTTCATTGCAGACAAAGAACTTTATTTTGTACTAACATGTGTCATATTTTATCTATAATTGCTTCATAAGCGTGCAATTCGTAATTCATAAAAGACCGTGATCAAATATCGGATTTTTTTTCAACAAAGTTTCGACCCGAAATTGATTTGTTTATTCCATGCGTTATTCAATTACGCTCAGATTACCAGTTATTCTATGTATAATGTCCGATATTGTTAGTAATTTAATAATTCTTAAGATAAATACATACTTATAAATTAACGATAATTTGCAGTCACATACTCTAATTATGTTATTATCAATGTAAATTATACTCGTAAATTTTAATTGTAGAGCACGATCATATTTTTTAAAAACTAATCAAGATGTTAATATTTTTTGAATAAATAAATATATTAAATTTGATAGTACAGTAATGTATGAATAATCCGAACGACTCTATAATCCGAATCATAGTGTAAAGAGGTATCCATAATCCGAACTTCTGCATTCTGTAATCCGACAACATTATTTTTTTCATAATTAAATAACCGAATGTTTACTCCATTGTTTGTAATTTCATTTATTTGTCACAGGTCTGTCTTTATTCCACATTTTATATTTGAAATGTTTTTTGTTTGTTATTTGGAATAAATGGTTTTATAGATTGATTCTATAATCCGAAAGTTTTATTAATCCGAACGGGGCCTGACAACTTTCTGTCCGAATTATTCATACATTACTGTATTATTATTTTTGGGAAGTCCTGTTTTTGGTTAGAGTAAATATTTAGTTAATTAATTTCTGATATTTCGGTATCGTATTTCAATTAAGTAATATGTTTAATTTTAAACAATGTTTTTTTGTGAATGTTGCTAAAACCAACCTTCAATTAAGGGTTAAAAGTAATCATAGTCCGTGAGTATTTTATTATTTTTTAGTTCCTATGTCAACAATAAACACATGAAATCTTCGAGTCTGTATTACAGATTTCAATAGAACATAGCAGAGAACAGATGCAATGTGTAATTCAGTGTGACAGAATACAACATTACGACCCCATCGCATCCGAATGCACTACTGTTTTTGCTTTACATGCGGTGTAACAATGAGGCCTACTGTTTAAGTTACTGCTTCTAAAAATAATGGTCGGGTATTAAGATCGATTCACATACCAAACACCACAGGAATAGACCGGACGAGATATGATCGAATAAAATATTGTATTACATACATATATTATAATGAGAATATTCACATTAGTCGGATCTAAAATGACCAGAGGCGTTCAGATAAAAAATAATTTCTCGTCTAGAATATTTCGGTTGATCTTGTCCAGTGAGGAAGTTACACCGCACTCGCTGATCAAAGCGTACCAACTTAATGCGTCAATTTACACTCTCGATTGTATAATCCCTAGCCAACTTCTGTCTACCAAAATTCCCTTCCAACTTATTATTCTTTAATGAATGCATAGTAAATCAGAGCGAAAATTTGGCAATTGAGTTTGCCCCCAACTAAATACCCAATCATTTTATCTTTATAATGAACAATTTACATAAATCTCTATTGTAAGTTTTATTTTATTTGTTCACAGTTTTAATTTTTTTTTACAGAATAAAAAAAATCTGGTGTGGTCACCACACGACTTTCTTATACACATGTATATCAAAATTCAATTTTAGTACCATGAAGTTTTTAATTGACACATATCTGACATTTCAAAAGTGTAATTTATTTTGATTTTTTGTTTTTTGTGTTTAAAGCATGTTATGATACTTTTAATATTTTCTGTCATATAACAATCTATAACTCAAAACTGAATAGAGATAAAGGAAAAATGGATAGAACATTTTTTTTCAGAACATTATTTTCTACAATTATTATTTGAAAAATTTTTCAGTATCTCTTTTTGTATTTAAAATAATTCAAATTTTTGTGTTCAGTAAACTTCCGCTTCCGGTTGTACAATTATACCCAATATCTAATCAGCTCTTCATATGATCAAGAAACTGTTAAATATGAAGTTTCATTGTGCTATCTTTGCTCGTTTTTGAGATAATATACATACAGACACACATCCATCCACTCACATAAACGCAAACACACACAAAGATCATTGCGAAAACAATGATAATGTGTTCAGAGGACCTCAAAACATGTATTTCCATTAAAATCTCACATTCGAAATTTGTCGTGATTCCTATACTTTTTTATATCATGTATTATATTTTTATTTATTGATGAATTACATATACCTAAATATGAATAATTTATACTTACTGAAAATGTCTATGTCAAAAATGTTCTTATTTAGATATGCCAGTGTGGATGGACAAAAAAATGCATCGGGTGATAAAATTATTCATATCTGGAATAGAAAAGAATGTTGTGTATCAAAAAATAAACAAGGACATATACATTGTACGTAGTATTTGTTCTTTTATGTAAAATGCGCATAAATAGTTAATGACTCATAATATTTGGCCTGTTTTCTTTTACGGTGACTGAATATATGTAAGCCGTCTTAAATTGTCCAGAACATGGGTCTCACCGCTTGCCTCACTTGATGTACACGTTAGACAATTTTTATTGGATGATCTGATCGGGTTACGTTTTTACTAAACATACTCCTCAACATTAAACGTTTATGTGCCCCTTTTGTACTTGGTTAGCAGGTATAACTTCCATGTGACTATATATGTATGTATGAACATACGTATACATTTTAGTCTAGAATCTAGACTACATGCTGACTACATAGCTTTGAAAATTACATTCATGTTGTAACATGAACATAATAGCATACATATATAAGAAAAAAATTATATGAATAAAAATATTCATCTTTTTCTGAACATTATCCTTAGAGGAAGTAATTTGTTAGTCAGAGTTTAAAAACTGCTACTTAGTGTACGGAGGTTTCATTTTTAGCTTAGCAACATATGAGTTACAGACATAAGTGGCTGTTTCCTTTCTACGTATAAACTAGTACATTTCATTGTAATATAATAACAATATGGTGCAACAATTCTGTTCAATTAAAATCAATAAAGTGACAGATACAGCATTTTGATTTCTTCATTTTATTGTATGTTTAGAAATGCGGACAATAACAAAATGAACTATATTTCACATTTATGACAAGTTCTGTGCAATAACACGGAGACATAATGTCACAACAATGACTTATAAAATCGAATTTATGAAACTATTAAAATAGGTAATATGTATTTGGCACTTATGTAGTTAGGAAGTGAGGTAACTTTTCATTTTTAACTCTCTGAACGCTTCCGGAAATAATTTGCTCCAACACGTTGTATCCTGAGTAATAAAATATTCATTACATATGTTACAAATTTATGAGTAGGATTAAGTTAGAAATAGACGGTAATGTAACTTGATTTCTTTCAATTATTCCATCTAAAACATATTTCCTCTATATAAAAATAAAGACTTTATATAATGTCTAGTGGATAACTCTCTTTTTATGTGAACATGTCATTAAACTTACTTGCATAATATACCTTACAAATCTGTTCTAATGTATTATTAAATTCTTTTTTAGAATATATCAGTCACAATATTCATGCGAGCTTCATTCACTCCGACAGTTCAGTACGTTTGAATTATAACTTAACATCATTTATGACTGAATTCATTTGTTTGAATAAAGAAACTGTATTACATTCTACCTTAAAATATTATTCAATCTGTACTTGTGTATGTATATAAATATGCCTTTACTATTTCTGGATAGTGACACCCCTTTATAATTGTATAATAATTTCGTCACACACTTATATTTGTAAACGTATTCCTCGTGTAGTTCATATTTTCTCTAATATATACACACATGACTGGTAGTTATAATAAAAACATTTTAAATAATAATAGGTGACAATATGGAGTGCACTTGCACTGACATCAATAATAATCCCTATGTATATGACAGTACACCTACGCTAGACTAATTTCAATAATACATGGCAGTACTGATTATAATACACTGATTTAAATAATACATGGTTGTTCTGCCTGCATTCTACTGACATATTATCATATTTATATTTTTTAGTTTTTTTGGACGGTTGTTGGGCGAACTAGACACTGTTTCAGTACGTGAAACAACAGACACAATTTTATCTTCGCCCTAAATTACATTGAGTTTTATGTTCAAAGTGTATATTATATGGAGTTGTAAAGTATGTGAATGTGGTGCCTACACGTTATCCGAGATCCAGTTTAACCAAGTTTTATTCGTTAGCGACGTACCGAACGAGAATCTATATCTTTTACCTCCCATGATTGATCTGTGTGTATATAGTATAGAGCGTTCCACTATGTTCCTTCGTTGTTATCCGTACTAACTCTCCGTCCGCGTGTCGCCCATCTCTTCTTTAGTCCTAACTGGCCCGACCTCCCACGACTTGGGGATCTCTTGGAATTCTGTGGCCATATTCCAATTCCCTTCTTTTGAGCCCAGCATACACCGACGTTTCCTGGCCTGGCCCGGCCTCACCTACGCACTCATACATACACACAGATATACATACACACGTATGTTTACATATATACAGGGTATCCGTAAAAAAACCGAACATAGCAATTTTCGCGTTAATTTTTTAATGTGTGGAAAATTTTTTTAGAGGTAAAATTTATTTGAAAAAGTTGTTTAGAATGCATAATATGACGTTATAATTATTTCCAATATGATTTTATAAATCGAGAAAATTAACTTTGAAATATCACATTTTTCTGACAGATTAGTTGGCTACAAAACAAACATTTTCACATAATTCAACAACACGTAATCGGAACAGTCATTTCAGATTATGTATTGTTGCAAACTGT
>JAGJTL010000060.1:890012-913473 GCA_022063505.1 Calosoma granatense | reverse complement strand
ATACGCGATGTAAACATTAGCAAAATTATTTACTGACCTTGACTAAAACAGATATAAAATATTAAAATTCTACATTTTTATAACGCTAGATATTTAGTTGCCTTCAGACGATTTCTTTATCGTATTATTATAGCAAGATTAATACGAAACAATAAATAATTCATTTGCTTCATAGCATATTTTCTTGTTCATATCGCAGTCAAGTTCAAGACTTTTATGCTATAAAATTATTATTTAAATTGAATTAATTGCTCGTTATTATAAACCAATGGACTTTCAATGGTTATTCACGACTTTTATGTGAAATTATTGAACAGTTAATTTTTGAAAATGACTCACTATTCTGATTGCCTCATTAACTGGTGGTTGATTACGAAAATTTTTGCATTTCGTATTTTTTCATTTAACATTAATTATGTCGAATTATTGCACTTTCACCAATGTGTAACAGCACTTACAGACATGAGTAGATGACAAGGAGATATTATCTTGTTACTTGAGGTGTTAAGAATAACGGTCACGTCTCGCTCTTCCAATGAACACAAGACACAGGACTTCATTTTCATCAGACATACATACATTGGTTCCATTCCCGAAACGCGAAACGAGGCCACTAAAACTTTAAAGGTCTCGGTTCAAAAATTTAATTAGCTTGCTTATAATAAATGAATTTTTGTCGTGCCACAGTTATTGTAGATGTAGAAATAATTATAAATATCAATATTCTATATAATATACTGATTAATTTACCTTTTTAATGATTCAGGATAAGATAGAAATAAAAATTGGAATATTAGTTTAGTTGTAATATTAGTATAGCAACAGGATGCAGTTATCTAAATATTTGATTTCGATCTAACTAAAACGGTTTATTGAATTAAACTTTAAAATATGCGACTGAAAATATTAATCGAATCAAGCCAAATACCTGCATTGAAATAACACAGGTCACCGGCCTTCGAGAATGTATTACGTTGATGACAAGACATTTGATTAACACTTTTATCAACAAATACTAACGTCATGACATTGACGATATTTTTTGTTTTCGCAATAAAAATTAAAAGAGTAAGTATAATTTACACCTTTAGGTAAAGAAATCTTTTTATTATTATATAAAAACGATATCATTTATGTTTTGACCGCTGGCTTTGAGCCAATGAAAATTAAAGTAAAAACAACAAACACTGTGGTAGTAGTATATGTTTACTTACATGTATGCATATTAGTAGTATGACAGTAAGAACATTCACATTTAGAGAGCTTAATAAAACATTTATATTTAAAAAAGTATACATGTAAGTATATTTAATATAAGACAACAGTGATAGTTGTCAATATTCATACCATCGTTGTATAGTGATTTTAATCTTTGTACTAAAACCTGTTCAGGTAATATAACCGTAAATATTTTCGGCCAATTATTAAAGCATTTTTAGGAATTAACGTTTAATACTTCACAGTAATTTTTTTCGTGTTTTTTTTCTTGCTATTGATCAATTAAAACTAACCCAACTTTCATTTCTTCAGTTAAAATATACTTGCAAATTATGTCAAAAATTGATTGGTTTTCTATTTATGTAGCAACTATGAAAAACTATGCTTATTGCATGAAATCCTTTCATGCATCATTGCTTCATTGGTCAAACCACAAATTTGTCTACTTTCTCTTAATTTTTTATTTCAATAGTTTTAAAGCTACAATTAGAAGTTAGAGGTACATATATGCAAGTATATATGAATGATCAATAAATCTAAATCATTATATGTCAGATGCAATTATAAAATAAATAACCAGTTTTATTATATGTGTTATATAATCCGAGTTTTATTTGTTTGTACTGGTTCCATCCTGCACTCACATGGATAAAGCAATAGCGACAGCTCATTTGAATGACTCGTACATAGAATAGTTCAGCGCCAAGACATTTGTCGAGGGTTGCCAAATAATTGTTGTAAGGAAATGAGGGCATGATAGAGGGGGTAGAATTTAAGATATAATTATAACTTGACTTGCCACGAAAATAAGACGTCGGCAAATGTCTTCTCGTCGAAATGGACTTGTTGTTATATATTTCGTCTAGTTGAACGTTGCCAGTATCAATAGCGATGGGAATTTAACGGTAACTCTTGAACATGTATAAATCAGTTTGTTTATATTTGTTGTTTACACGCTCGAGGGAATTTAACTCGACAGTGTCGAAACTAAAACGACTGCCATTGTAATAAATCATCATTTATAATTATTACAATCAACTACGGATGGTAATAAATGTAAATCTAGATATGTCGGAATGTTCTACTCTTGATACGCAATTCGCAATGATACCTAATAGCTACTGTCAATAGAGTAATTTTGTCTGTCAGCACGCATCTGATTTCATGAAGATATGTTGTAATAAGTAAAAATAACATCACTGTGATAATATAAATGTAGGTAAAAAATTAGAGTTAATTTTTAACCGGAAATTTCAACTCTTTATGTTATCAGTCAACTGTCAAAGTAGTAAATTTATTTGGAAGCATTTAACGAAAAATGTGTTTGTGAGAAATATTTACTTATTTTATAATATTTCACTGTTATCAACCTTAAATTCACTAATATAGCTTACATAGTAAATGTATAGTACTTTTTATGTTATAAATGAACTGTGTTCGTATTTAAATACTTTATGTATTTACATTTAATTGTTAAGTGTTTCTCATTTTAGACGTTTATTCTGCTAATTTTATTGATTCATCACTTTTTCTTGTGAAAAGAATTCGCTGAAATCAAAGAACGTATTTAAAAAGTAGTAATTCAGAATTCGTTTACAAAAGAAATAGGTCAAACCATATACAAATAGTTTAATTTTGGAATAAATAAAAGAAAAACAATGTGCTGAATAAAATGCCCCAAGCAACCAGACGGCTACTAGTACAGTTTGCAAATATTTATTCAAGCACTGCAAATAACTACAAAAATGCTATTTATGCGTTAAACAGGAACAAATGTTGAATGAAAAGAAATTCTATAATACTCTACAGTGTGAAAAGGTTATCAATGATCAGCCGCAAATAAAAAAATGACCATGTGCTCTTCATTGAGGACAAAAACAAAAACTAGCAAAAAAACAAAAACTAGCAAAAAAATTTATGTGTCACAATGGCATTCTCCATGTTCCACATAATTATTATCGTTAAATGAATCGCACCTGTGTGTGACATGTGAAACTAACTATCCTTATGTACACATTTATATGGTTCGTATTTAATAGATGTATCAAGTCAGTGGGGAAGGCACTATTAGACTTTAAATATCATGTAGATGTCAGTGCGGTATGTAAATAGTAAAATATTTTTTATAGTACATACATACATATACCCAGTGTCTCACCATAACCTGTCCCATAGGAAATTCAGTATTAATTTATATAGTAATTCATCCCTATTATACTTAGAGCAAAAGTATAAATGTAAAGTTGTGTAGAATCAAAAACTGTATTAATTAAGCCTATATTTATCCTTAAATTATTATTTATTCCTGAGAAAAACGGAAAATAATTTTGATATTTTCATAAAGCATTAGTTAGCCGTGGAGAATAAAACAATAACAATAACATGAAGCAACTCATCTGTTATTATTGTTTTGTCCGTACCTATCTTATATATCGTGAAAATACGAAGTTTATTACACATTTTCTGATTAAATCATATTTCAGAGAGAAACTTGGGCTTAATTACATAAATGTATGAATACATGTATGTGTGAATATAGATACATGCATGCATAGATACATTGATATAGTCTGTGTCAAACTCTAAGCAAATGACTCCTAAAAACCCTCACAGCAAGCAGTTTCTTAAGCGGATTGCAAGGGTAAAATATTGGGTCATATTTAAAAAATTTCGCTTGAAACAAAATTTTATTCATAATTTAATAACATATGGCAAATATTAACAAACATTACAATTAACAAATATTAATTTACAATTTCGTCACTTTAACTTACATAATAAATTAATCATTCAAAATGCACATAAAAATTTTGGTAATGCCACCCTGATGTATAAGCCGCAAAACGTCCTGCTGCGATGGGTTTGCCTGCTCATTATGAAGTCAAGTCAATTTGCTTAGAATTTGACACACACACTAAACATGCATACATACCTGCCCTTTATAGGTGCATACCTGTATATACATGTACATGTATATAGATACAGGTAGGTACAACAACTCATTTGGTTGTGAACCCGGCGCAGCATGAACGGTGAGAAGCGGAGGACAGGCGTGGCACATAGCACATACATGACTCCCAGCCATGTAATGAACCGAAAAGTAATAAAAATTAAATGATTAAAGTACGGTGCGCTTCATACCTAACATGTACTCTCGACACAAATTGAACTTTGCCACAAATGAATGAGTGGTTATTTCATTCAAATCGCAAAACCAAAATTTCGTTCTGCATAATTAACTACCCTTCTTCTTTGAATATTTTCTTTTTTAGAAAATTAATATTATGTTCGCTGTGAAAAGTTAAACAAATGTCATACCAAAGTTGATATTGCGGATATAGAAGATTGAGTACTTGCACCTGTAAAATACCTCTTTATTCTTTTTTTTGTATTCCCTGATAGTGAGTCATAAATGTAATACATACATCCATATGAATATTGAGAATCTCCTTATACATATTCAAAGAAATTTGCAGACATATTGGCATCACTAACCGGTTTTTAGATATAGCAATATTTTTTCAATATGGAGAATTATGAGACCTATATAGCAGAACTTTTTATTTTTTTGGTACTGGTTTATTTCTTTTCCTTTTTTCATTTATGACGATATTTCATCAGCCGTATCCTTATTGAAGCTCATAAACATTTATGTATGCTCGATAAAAATTGTATTTTACAGCAATCAATCTACGAGTTTAGTTTCAAAATTTAAAAGAAGGGAATAAGTAGGATATTATGCATTCAAAATACGAGGATCTGTTTATAACGATAAAATATTGTCACAAATGAAAATAGTCTAAAAGGTAACCGAAAAGAATGCACAATATCGAGATCAATTAAAATTAAATTATGTTGCGGTTCTGGGATAAATAACAAAAACAAAACAGACACACACGTATTGGGTAATTATAATTTCGGTATATTCGTACAAAGTAAATTCTTCCAACATCATTAAAATGTGGTTCAAAATTATTTGAAGAACTTCCAAACGTACAACTCAAAAAAGAATTAGAAATTCTGCGGATAAAAATCAAAAGTTTTTTTTAGAATAAAAAGGCTGGATATTTTGAAACAAAACAGCCTCTTCACAGTTGGGAACAAATTTCTTTAACAGTCCTTTTGCAGTGTATTATAATGAGGAACTGGGAATTACTGCTCACTTATCCTCCTAGATTTTGTGCTTTTCAAGAGAGTTAGAGCTTATTTAACTTTTAAATGAAGTCTATCTAAATTGTATTTTTTGCCAACGTGCAAGAAGTCTTTTTCGCGGATAGTATAAAAGGGAAGCTTGATATTCGAAATCCGCAGAATAATGGGATTTCATGAATTTGTAATGTACAGGATGTTAGCACTATCATGGCGTACACTCTGACCGACGACCTAAATTTAGCACGCCAAGCAATATTTTCAATGCAATCATTCTTACCACGGGTGTTACATGCTACTTGCTAAGAATTCATCAATGAACAGTCAGTATTACCTTAACCACTGAATACAGTATTTATATCAAAGCGTATAATTGTATGTGACATGTCATTAATTAGTTAATCACTACTAACTAAATTAAACGTCACCTAGCGAAGAGAGTAAGCAACACTCATCTCATAATTCAATCATATTTTCTCATATTTATTTTGCATACTTTGGTATGTTTCTTACAAATAACGTTCGCCGAAATTATATCGACTTGAAGATAGATTTATTAAACTTTACTTTCAGAAGTCTTTGACGTAAATCTGCATATTTTATACCATGAAAATCTAAAAGTACTGCAAATGTGAAATGTAAATTTACAACGGAATTTTTTATGAGGAAGAAACTCAGTTATTTCCTTTCAATGTTCTTGGAATGTGATTATTCATTGGAGATTCAAGTTTCTCTCCATCAAAGGATAATATCATTGAAATGATTATCAGAATTTTCTGATTACATTCTTGTATTGTAAGCGATAATTTTTAAGAATTCTATTTATAAAAATAATATCTTATAATTAATTCAGTGAATATCCAAAATTCAAAGAAGGGAGCGCTCAGAACTAACCGAGTGTAATGAGATGTATGTTAGACAGCGATGGTCGGCTGTCGCATCCGCTATCCATTCTGTCCGTTGTACTGCTGCTGCCGCTGCCGCTGCCGCCGACATAGCACGCAACATATCGTATCACTCTTTAGTACTTTAGGCACTCCGTTATAGTTAGGTCCGTAATTAAACGAAAATTCCCGATTGAAAGAACACGGCGGGCAAAGTGGCGAGTAGACAGCATACAACGAGGTACCAGGTTCGAGATCAGGTTCGGATTCGGATACATAGAGTTCGAGTCTTCTGTCAGATACTTGCTGAGACATGAAGAGATATCGGTTACCAAACAACCAGTTGTAGCGTTCACTAGTTGAAATAAACAAACGCTGCATCGAGTGTCTAGCAAGACCGACAGTATTTTCTGCTGTTAATGAACAACGTTTTTGATATAACTGCGTGCGATAAACCACTCGCCGGCACATGCTTGTAATAATATCTATGAATGATGGAATGGAATCTAATCATCCAATTAAGTTCGTTTAAACGGAAGAGCACGGCGCGGAGGACGTGTGTTACTTGTGTATAGAGTGCATTCGCCTAACTCTTAGACGAGACTCAACACTTGCTCCGGTTCTTAGCAATGACGTCCCACCCCATGGAATCACACTTACACAAGATTCAATTGTAGATCAGCTCTTGCTTGTCTCACTTTTTAACTAACTAGCCAGTGAGTAATCTATCGCTACGCTGCGTTCACATACATATATAAATGTTCCAATTGTACTGGTTTATGAAGGTATTAGTCGGTATCTGTATGGATTCGTTAGTTCCGTTGTTCGGCGTACCTACTTCTATAAGTCATATTGTAACAAATTTCATTTCATTAATTAACTTTTTTGACTTGCATGATTAACAGCTTATGTTTCTTTTGTTTAGTGGGAATACCAGAACATAAACATTCATTTATCAATCGAAACCTATTTTACTGCTTATTTTACGTATATTAAAAAAACATGTTTCATTTTACATTTAAAACTAATAATAAACCTTATGTTTTAAACTCGTTCTTTTTATACCAAATATGAATTATGATAATTTTTTATTTAAATACATATGTATATAATCATTTAGTGAAAATATGTTATACGCATGTTTTGGACACAGGTCATTATAGTAAATTGCGAAATGATTCGTTTAAACTAGCGTTTAAATACTATTTGTGTTTTCTAATGTCGATAGCCTTTTTAATCAGCGATTAAGAACGACATTTAAATGAAATAAAATGGATAATTACCTCTATTGTTTGTTTTTTATCTATAATGATTGGCTTGAAAGTGTTACAAAATATGACAAAAAATATGTATTGCAACTCATAGTGACGGCGTCGCTTCTTAAGTGGAGTTAAGTAATAAACAGTAAAATATTTGTTGTGACAACACTGATTAATATGATGAGCGTGTCAATAAACGAATGGTAGTTGATTCGCCAGCTCTTTCACACTGCTAACAGAGTTTAAATTACATTCTATGTTTGCCTTTGTCATTTATCTGGACGAATTACTAATACATTGTAACTATGCGTAAAATACATTGATATAGATATAATTGTTTATTAATATTATTATTCAGATTGTTTTTTACGAAGTTAAGCTTTAAGTTTTCAAAATAGCTTTGACTGTATTTTTTGTTATTGTTTTTTGATAAATTAATTGTATAATAACAATGAAAAAGTGTCGGTCTTTGTTCTAGAACCATTGTACTTTTCTTTATTAAATTTGTAACGGATCATAACTTGCATTCGTGAGTTTACATTTATTAAGAAATATTTATAGGCTTTTGTTCCTAAACTAAAGTCACATTTTCACGAGTCTATGTATTACCATTAGTAGAACTGATTATATATAATAAAAGTAATTGTTTTTTAAGCCTGTTATTTTATGTATATAAAATACTGTGGAATCCGCTTATAGTGAACTCGCATATAGTGGTAACTCGCTTATAATGAACACATACACTGAGTCCTAAATACATATTTCACCTAATATAAGTCAGTTCGCATATAGTGAACTTTGGGATATAGTGGACGAAATTTACTCTTAAGTTCACTATATGCGAACTCTGGTAGGTTGTCAATGAGTGAATTTTATGTTAACAACTTTCACAGTGAAAGTAATGCGTGTATTAGTCTAGAATTGCAGTTTCGTGTGTCAATTTAGCGTGTGAAAACCGGTGTTAAAAATAAAAAATGTTCTTCATATACAATTAATGATAAATTGAAGATTACTCAAGACATTGTTAATGGTGATAAAATGTGTTTCGGTTATAGTGAACACTTGTTCATAGTGAACCAAATTCCTGGTCCTTTCAGGGTTCACTATAAGCGGATTCCACTGTATTTAGACCTGTATGCAACGTACGCAAGATTTTCACTTTGCGAGCATGCGCAGTTGCATAGTTTTTGACAGCTTGGCAAGGTTAATTATTTGATTTCAAACTAACCAAACATTATGTGTACAATGCGCAACATTTCCGCTCACTTTATATATAAAATTTTACATAGAATAGGACATATTCTACTTTATTTTCTCCATATAGAATTCTATAAAGAATTTACGTCAGTACTCTGTATGTAACGATGCATAAATTTCTATATAGAATTATATATCGTGTCAAACAGGCTTTAGATAATAACATAAGAACCAAACTCTTGTTAAGCTGGAATTTGTTTTGATAATTTGTGCACTCACGAACTTTTATCAGAATAAAATGTTGAATTATGAACAACATTGTGGACAAACATAAATTTATCTGTGTACTTTGTAAGTAAGCCGCGTGTTACACCTTAAAAATGGTCGAAAAACAGTTCTAGATCTTTCATAAAAAAATGTAGAAAAAATAGTATGGGAGGCCGAAATGAACATAAAATCCGGTCCGCAGACCTTATGTCGTGAATACATCTAGAGCCGTATAAAATCTAACACCATAAACATGTGATAAACTTGAGATAAGCGGCCTGCTAAGCGACCACTAGCAGGTTGATACCCATGAAAGTGAATGATACTCCATGACGATGCTCGCATATTCCAAACCAACCTCTTATCCCTATCTACGACTAAACACTAAAAACTTCTGATTTATGATACATCTCACTTTTTCTATCATATACTACTAACTGCGACCGGAAGGCTCCTGTAAATAAACAAATGTTAGAAGGCCAAAATTATGGCTTATTTCACTGTTCTGGTATCAGTTCTCTTCCGTTTTCACACAACTCGTCCTAGTTATTATACCATGAATAACTTTTTTAGTTATGAGAAAGAACATAGGATTTACGTGTCTTCAGTTAGTTATATAGAGAGAACTTCCAACAAAAATAGCATCTGTTATAGTTATCTAATTAATATAACGGAAACCTTTTCCATGGTTCAACATTGAAGTTTTAACTATATATTTCATTATAAAATCTTTGTTTAAAAATGAAACACATTTAATATAATTTATTATTGGAAAAATATCCGCTATGAATACATTGTAGCTAAAATTCTTGGAGCAGGTTCTGGCTTGAGTAATGCGTAACTGTAATATTTGTGTAGAAAAAACGAAGGGAATATGTTGACCATGATTTGATGCCGAAAACGGCATCCGTTTTCTTGTTGTACTGTTTAACAAGCACGTTTATTTAATACAAATGGAACAAGAAATACTGAAAATATTCAAAGACGCGTGGGTTTATTTGAGTTAGCAACATGCGTGTCGTTAATTGCTTCTATATGCAATTAAAGGATTGATGAATACGTAATTACAGATCGTATATTAATTAATTATAAATTAAAACCAGTTGTTGTATTTCGAGTACGACGTGTCTGCTGCAGTCGTTGAAGTAACTATATTTTAAATAAATAATCTCACTAGACATCTGAAATACCAGTAATTATAATTTAAATATTGTTCAATTTGTTTTCATTTCTAAAAACTACTGTACTTACAACTATATACAAATATTTTCATCGATTTGAATTATTCAGATGTACGGATAATATTACCTATTAACTTGCTAGGAATTTCATTCATTTTTAATTCATTAGAATTGTTATTACGTAAAGTATAACGTTTCCATAAGTCGTGTATTTTTCATTTAGTTATGATTCATAATGTTAATATGACATCTTATGTGAAGTTTAGTTGCATGAGGACAGACAACTGTTTATGGTTTAGAATAGCGGCCTCCCAATTAGCATTTGCTCATTCGCATTCTTAAACCGCATGGTCCATTACTTGCTGACATCTTGTCACAAACACGGTCTCTTCAAATTCCTCACGACTTTAATCTTGCCTGAAACATGGAAAAACTTTTTTCTCAATCATAATGAATATATTTGTCTAAGCACCGACATTATATAACTGTATATACACTACGACTATCATCTTCGTATACCAAATGCTTTTGAAACGACGAATGGAGTATGTATCTATTTTTATTATATGCTATTTCGAGCTAGAGAATTAGTTGGCTTTTGGAGTCAGCTGTCATTGTTTCATAATTTTAACCTGCAACGGTCATGCAGGATGCTAAAATTATAATCAGGAAGAATTCAAGCACTTCAATGGACACAGTACATGTCACTTGTCATGCTACATTGTGAACGAAGATCTATTATATTGATTCAACTCTTGTTATCCTGTAATCAAAAGCACGTGCGTGTTAAAATCTCATAATTAGTAACAAATGTGATTACGTATAGATAAAATACTAATTTAAAAAATATCTGAAAGCAGATTCATCGGACGTGTGTGTAACTGGAAATTATTACAAATACATTTTAGATATTCTATCTTCGACAAGTAATACCGTCAATTTGTAAATTTCTTTCGAGTAAATAATTACACAAGAATTGTTAATACATTTCTGCAAAGAACAAAATAATGGGTATGTATGTACATTTGTTTATACGCTATAAATATAACATTTTGTTTTTGTCTTCTTTTATTTGTCAAACGTTTCATCAAATTAGATCAGTTTAATCAAAAGGAAATTGCATATGTTTTGGTTTTGCGAGATCATATTAAATCATTTTGTAGATATACATAAATCTATTTACTTATACTGAGATGTAACATAATTACGTAGAAACTAATACTCGAATTTTTGTCATTTATAAGACATTGTATAACAAAATAGATAAGAACATTATAAACAGCGTATAGTCACCGATATGCACTATTGACAGGTCAAGACAAGTTAACTATAAATTATGCATGCTTACATTGAATAACATAGAATAATATTACATTCGCTTATTTAACTAGTCGTAAAATATAAAACGGAGTATTTTATTAATAAAAAACCTTTAGTTTTGTTCCACTTCGAAATTTGTATAACGTACACGTGTGTGAGTATATTATAAAATTGATATCATAATCAATTTACATATAAAAAGCCGCTTTTGTTAGAGCAAAGCACAAATGAAATATATTTTAATCTAAAAAGCTTTAATGAGGCAGTGACTAGACATGTAAAAGTGACACGTATGTTAATGTCTAATTAAAAAAAAGTTAATATGTTCACCACACGACATAGTTTTATAACTATTATATTTTAGTTTAAATTTCGCGATATTTTAGCGTACACATATTTGACGTAAGTATGTAATAGTAGATTTAGTTGATTTGTATATCTAAAAATAACTTGAATAATTATAGTATGTATTAGAGTATAAAAACATATAAACGAAAGTAAAATTTACAACTATTGTGTAACTAATTATAAGTGAGGTTATCATGTTAGAGTAGCTGCAAAAGAAACTTCAATAAACTGTTTGTATATTGATATAAGTAAGATATGGTAAAACGTACTACTAGAAACCGGAATCAAGCAAAACGAAACGACCTTTGAGTTCAATAAAATGGTATTATATTAGAGCATGAATTATAAAATTAGATTATACGTTAACGATAAAAACTAACTCAGACAAATGTTAGTTTGTGCGAAAATAGCTCAAATCCAAGATGATTAAATAAAGAATGTTGTTGTCTGTAAAAATGCAAATTTAGGACACCTGGGGGTGTATTAGTAATACATCGTAGACTTATGAAATTTTAGAATAAATTCTATGCTTCTATTATCGTGCTATTTTCAAAGTTAGTTCTAAGTAAATGGTTCACCGACGTTACAACAGGGCCGTATTTTCCACTCGGCGTAAATTCTCAAAAATCATTATTTTCATTATTCAAATAAAAATTCAATTATCCTTATCAAACTATTTAAAAAACTAAATTAATAACGTAATTAATATACTGTGTACATATATTGAAATAAATTATATGTGCTATTTTACAATTTAAGATAAGAATGCATAATTCACTATGATGGTTGATTATTTCAAACGAACTATTACAGTATCCGGATATATGTGTGCTGTGTTAGACAGCGTATTTAATAAATTAATTTAATGATGATTTTACTCCAAATATACTATTTAGTAGTACAGTGATTAATATAGATTTCAAAGGCTTATAATAATGTTCCTGGTAGTTTGAAAAAGCTCCTAAATCTGGCACGGTACAACATATTTTTGTCTACGAGAAGGTTATTAAACTTGCATACTTTTCCTATTTCCACTTCGGTCTATAAAAAATGTATAGTACCATATCTGTGTACTTGTACATACTGTAGTGTAGCGGTGATTCCGGTTGTAGGTGATAGTACATTTACATTAGGGTTTCACTGTGTCGAATGTCGTGTATAGTTGTGTAGTAATGTCAGTGTCACGTGATCTACGTGACGTCTATGTCGGTACGGATACGGGTATGGGTACGAGGCACATGTAATAATAGAATTCGCGAACAGACATCATGCATACGTGCGGCCTAGCACGTATTTGCACGTTCACGTAAGGAGAGCAGGAACTAGTACTTACCTTGCGCGCGGCACCACGTGTATCAGTTGCCACAGTCCGTTCACGCACTCGCCTGTCCTCCCAGCAACCCGCTCAACGTCTAACAGTGGCCTCAGAGGGACGTTGCCCGACTAAACTGGCGCGCGCTCGTTTCATTCTACTCTACTCTTTACCCAACCGCGTTTAAATTTACTGACCGCACAATTGGTTCACCTTCGATTGTAAACCTTTGTTCTCGCTTTGTTGCTTTTACCATGCTGTTAAATGATTAGGTTCGTTTTTCTTCTGGTACATAGGTCCAGTTACACTTTTCTTATTGATTACAATGCAATTATACGGCATATTGGCCGTTAACTATGCTAACGCATGACCAGAATTCAAAACATACATACATATTTTGCTTATTTTCAGTTACGAAATAGTCCTGATTCAATTACCAAAACTTTACATAACCTAAAATACGAAAATATTAATATGAAATGTCCTGAACTTAATTTTATATTAGTGCTAAAATATTTATAATAAATAAGCTTATTTTAAGCAGTAATTTTTTAAAGTTAAGTTAGAGATGATTTAAGTTCTTGCATGTTAATGATTTACTAAACTTTCGTTTCAACTTTTAACATTGCTCTGTTACTTTCCCTTTTTTAAAATTTAAATCCAATAATGCGTGTTATAAGGGAACATTTAACAAGATGTTTAGAACATCTGTTGTCCCAAAATCAAATGTTCGATATTTTACGTCTATAAGTTTTAATTTATAATTCATTACGCAAATATACCTACATACATACATCATTTTGCAACAAATTAGTACGATTATCGGTATGGTGTAATTGTGAATTTTTCGATATATAGTATTTGCTGTTTTATCAAGAAACATTTTAAATGTTTACTTTTTATTTTGTTTATTATAGTAAGACAGTATATTGATATTTAATCTTATCGTAAGTATTTCTTACATAATACAAGGATATATACTTAAATGAAATAAATAAATCCATTCAAGAATTATTTGTAAAGTTAAAAGATGTGTACAATAGTAAACAGTTATGTAAATTCATTGACAATTATTCGTTATTAATGAAATAATTTTTATATTATTATTGATTAGAAAAAAATTCTCTCTCCAAAAATGTATTAATAAAACTATATACAGTAATGTATGAAAAATCCGGACAAAACTTTCGGATTATAGATATCATGCACTATGGATTCTACAATTCAAACGTTTGGTAATCCGAGCGGGGTCGGGAACTTCCTGTTCGGATTATCCATACATTACTGTATATATTAAAAATTTACTAAAGCTATGTTTTGTAAATTATTGATATGGTTTCAATACATGCTTTCAGTTTTATATATTTATATAGTATGACTTCAGTGGTAATAAAGTTTTTATCGTGTCCCGTACTTAACACTAATTTTCATAAATTATAATATGATCATTACATCACATTTGAATAGAAGATTTGTAATAACTGCACCGTATTAATATTTAAATTTAAATAAAATATGTCACACACTAACTTTAATAATCAGTTATTATTTGCATTTAATATTGTAAATATATTTCCAGTTATATATTTCCAAGAATTTGATAATATGTTCAGAGTGGAATTTTATAAACCGAATACCGTACATTAAAAATGTAATCGCACATTCAAATTAATTTCTTGAACAGTGTATTGTTTTGTGAAGCATAACTTTTGTCGTTTCAATAGCATAATAATTATTTGCTTAAATATTTGTGTTCTAAATTAAATTTCACTTAGCGGTTCATGACATTACGTTCACTCTAATTACCGGTTACGTTCCGTTGACTTAATCCCGTACAAAATGTACAGTTTTATTTTCCAGTGAAATCTTATCTAAAAACCAAAATTCAAGCATTTTATTTTACATTAAGTTTATTTTTATATTTAGGTCACACATTCAGCTATTCCGTTATCTTATCTTCTAGATAATTATCTTATTGATAAAATTTTACTGTTGTAAGCGATATGATGGGTTTGGCGGAACAATTAGATTTGCTGCAATCATTTCGCGAGAATACAATGACACCAATGTGGTTTTTGAACAACAAAACTAGTAGCTAGTTTAGTTACTATATTGCGTGACTTTAGTCGTCTAACATACAGTAGCTGTAAGCGTATTTATCGCGTAGGCATTAGTATTTAAGTCATTCTAATAATTATCTACCATTTATGGTTACTGGATGTTCATGTGCATATATTTGCACCGATAGATTTTCTTAATTGCAAGATTATTCTATCTTATTATTGCGTATAGTTACTATTTTTTATAATGAAGTGAAAAATAGTAACATCTGCATTTCATGACAGTATGTACGGAGTGTTAATATGATAATAAAGTATAGCTAAACAAACAGTGTGTAGCACATGAAAATGTGGAACTCGTTACATATACACATTTTACGTAGGTATGTACATATGTACTAGTGCTGTCAACCGAAATTTTTTGGAAATTTTTTGGATTCGGGTACGCGATTCTGAAAGTATTCGGGTACTCGAATAACCGAGATTCGAATACTTTTGGAACCGAACTTCCAGGAACCAAATACCTGATTCCACACTTGAATACGAATATCTGACATTTTGGTCGAGCTTTTTTTTTATTTTAAATTTGGACTGAGGTTCTTTTAGATATATTCTTAATTTCGGCTGAGGTTTTTTGGAAGAATCGATTCTTGGATAGATCTGAACCGAATATTCCTTTTTGGAACCGAGATTCGGATACCCGAACAAGAAGTATTCGAGTACCCGAATCGAACTATTCGGTTCCGGTTCCCAGCACTAGTACGTATACTCAATCTATTCAGATCTCTGTGTAACTAGACCTTTTTAAATTTTTATTTCAATAGTTAGTAGTAGTATGGGCATTTCTATTCAGGGTTAGAGCACTTATCGAATTTACCTTCTAGAGCAGTTATGTTTGAAAATTAACCATTTTAAGAAATTTTTATAATTAATTGCGAAGAAAAATGCCATACCGAGAGATTAAAGTTACGAATGCTTCTCACGTCACACTAAGTCGTGTGAAATTTGTACATTCGGTATGTATAATTGACTATTTTTACTTTGTAATTAGTTAAACACCATTCGCTGTTCAACTAAAAGACGCTAACGTCAATAAGATATTATATAACTACACTATTGCATTCTACTGTTTTACATACGTCAAATTAGCGCTTTTCAAATATATATGTACATATCTAAAACAACTAATTGAAAATTATTTAGCTACATTTTGTGTAAAATAAGTAAACTATTTCTACTGTATTATAAGTTATTTATTTTCGTCAGTTACGTAATATAATAAATACTGTTACACGAGTGAATACATACATACATACATACATACGTACGTATGAATGTATGTATGCATGTGCGAGCGCGCGCGCGCGCGTGTGTGTGTGTGTACATGCCTGTGGAATGTGCATGTACGGACCTGTATTTTGCCGAACGTGTGCTCCTTTTCATTGGTTCAGGAGTGTTCACAGTGGAAGAGAGCCTGTTCATCTCGTGATTTCGTTCTTTTGTAGTGTTGATGATTTGTTATTTGAAACAGGTTCGCTTTCGTGTTTCGCATTTTTAATTTAAAATTTATTATTGCTGTTTGTTGTTGAATTATAATTTAAATGACCTACATGGGATCTGCATTTTTATTGGCAGTTTTATGTAAATGTGCGGTTTTCCTTTTCCTTGATTTGCTCATTTAAAAACTGAATTTATTAGGTTTTTTTTCGGTTAAGTTTACTTTTCGATACTGTAATCATTCACCTGAGCTCATATTAGTAGGTTTTATTTTACACTGAAACGTTTCAAATCTTATTTATTATAATTTTCTGACATAACTGTTTTCATTTACATATTCTGTTTTCTATTGTGGGCTGGGATAACTTAATTTTATGAATACTTACAACTCTCCAGGGCAGACCAAGGATATAAATCATATATGGATGAATTTTTTTCCCTCTCATTTTCGACTCGATATACCACCCAGTGTTATGTAAGCGTAGCCGTAATCTTTTCCTGTTATTACTTACTAAACACATGAAATATATCACTATAAAAACTGTAGATTGTACAAAATGATGACAAGATCAAATAGGAAGAAATATGTAGAAATACGTGTACTATTTATTGGCGTTATTCTTTTGATCTTCGTTACTACAAACTCGGTGGAGCAAATTTATTTGCGATGACTATCTTTACTGTGAAGAGATAATGCAAGTTCATTGTGTGTTGTGAATTTGCACTTGAAATCTGTTTAATAGCATCGAATTAAGTTATGTCTGACATTTGTATGCATAGAAACTTCGCTTAGTTATTGCCTTGGCTAACCCGAAATATATACGCGTATTTAATGAACACATGGCTATATAACCAGGAAGCTTTTGTCATTAAAATGGTTACTTACAAATCATTGCTTTTTACGATTCCACCTTGTATTGTAAGATACATACACTTGTCCATATCATAATACTTTAGTGAAACATATGCTTGTACATAATGTATGTTTAGATTGGTTCGACTTGGTATCTTCTTTTCTTCTCACAATTGAATGTTGTAATAAATATTGAAAGCTGACCATATTAATAAATTAAAAATTTGTTTTACAAATTAAAAAGGAAGATATGTACTCACACCTACACTGTGTATGTTTCTGAAGATATTGGCTATATTGTTTCATTATACACTTTGTACGTGTGGAATTTCAGCATGAATATTTATCTGTCGTGACTAAACTTCCATCAGAGGTAGTGGAGATGTAATCATACGTTTTTTGACAAGTTACCTGTAGCCACGCAGCCTGGGCAATTTTCAAATTGAAACATGTGCGATAATACGCAACAATAAATACTGTTGAATATATAAGTTTATAGTGAAATTTAACATAGTGTCATTAGATATTTATTCGCAACAAATCTCTCTCGAATTATTATTCTTTTGCGTGTTTTTTATTTGCATTACGCTTGTTTCGTGTTAAAAGTTAAAAAAAAATACTTAAATAAAATAAAATACATAAATAAACACGGCTACAGAGTCGGATTATTCACAGCCTAAAATCTACTTTCGGGTACGTCCATTCTACACACGCGCGCACACACGCACACGCAGAAACGCGCACGCTCACACGCATTCAGAGGACCTCAAAACACGTACATATTTCCATCAAAATCTCGCATTTAAAATTTTTCGTGATTCTTACACTTTTATTCTATATATACGAAAGTAAAAATAGCGGTATTAACCAGTGTAAATATATTATAATCTGTTTAGTTTGACGTACCTGTGGTTGAAAAACACTGGTTATTGATATGCATTTGGAGTATAGGAAAGGTAATATAATGTTAACTAACTTGCTCAAAACATCTATTTGGGGCGTAGACACCAAAATTCCATTCATACCTTTCATTTAACATTGCAATAAATCCTAGATAGCTGGATCGAAATTTCATGTTTTCTCTAATTAGAAACCTCATGGGGCCCATAGTTTAATCTAGCATAATCGTCAACCATTTCCAAGAGTCGTATTCAAAATGTAACGTTTGCTGAATACTATTCAGATATAAGCACACAGCTTCGTTCATATAAGAAAACACACACATGTGTGTGTTTTGAGTTTTCTCTTTACATAATGAATTGACACCAACAGTAAGTAACAATAGAAATTGCAGTTAAAACATCGTACTTGAATGTGCATTGCGGAATTGCGAATTCTAATCTTTCAACTGCAAGCAGCTAATAACATTCTTGATTTAGTTCTGCTAGATTATTTTATTTTATCATTAATTTGACCGTATTTCTACGTTATAATATTTACTTTCCATTATCGTGTACTACGGCATAATCAAATATTAACCAATGAAAATTATTTTTTGTACTCATGATTTGGCCTCTTTCCCACATTGGTTTATTGTTCCATTGTGTTTAATTCGAACGTGTGATAACACAGCCGTTAAATATGAGCCATTTCTTTTGCAGCTCTCCGCAAGTAACTTCTACCAAAATGTTATACATATGAAACAAGTTCTACAGATAACATATTTCCCATGCGTTCTAATGAAGATCTATGATTAAGCTAAAATCATCATGTGTGCGAAGCAAGCGCTATTCTCTTTTATCGTGTAGCCTGATGACACTGAGTGCTCATTATCTGTAGTGCACTTATACAACATACATTTATATTATAATTAATTATTAATTATACTTCCTTAAACATTTCACCAAACATTCATATCAAAACGAATGTGTATTTAGTATATATTTATTTTCTTTACAACTACGTGTGTACTTACGAAGAATGAATTTCAATGTTCAATGTAGATAATCTTGTCTGTGCCACAGCATGTAATGTGTTACTCTACCTGTCAGCAAAAATCTGGTGTCATCTCATCTCATACTTACTTTCTTTCTTTGATGTTTGGTATTCCCTTTCAGCATGACCTCTTCTTTCCAGATAAGATTCTTATCTTTTACGTTTTTTTATTTTTTTGAAACGATCGGAAATAGATATCATCTCGATATTTTTCATGACTCTAACCGAGGTAAAAATGCTGAGGAGCAGGGCTCTTTTTATACCTGTGTCACACAGGCATGTGTTTTAAATGACAGATTTGTGAATATAGATGTCACAACACTTTAAATACCAAGACACACCTAACACCATTCTCCATTACATTAAAAAGGTTCTAATATTGTTCCAATTAATGCAAACTCAAATCTCTTAACTTTGTTTATAATGATTAAGGGAATTGGTTAATTTCCTTTCCACCTTATTAACATGGATTTTACATCGCAATATACTCTACTACTCATTTAGTATAACTAGATTGGGTACCCATGCCTGTAGCTCATCGACGTATATTCAAGTCTGGATGAATTACAAGAAATTAATATTTATTGAAATATGTTTTTAAAATTCATAATCCTAAATAGTTGACCAAAAAATAAAATAATAAATGTAAAATGTGTAATTATCTGTAAAAACATCTATTTTCTTTTGTTGGCAAAAGAAAAGCTTAGTCGGCCATGCCTTGATCTTCTTTTGTTCAGAGAAACGTCAAGAACTCATTTTAAAATATTTTTTCTTTTATATCCTTGTATAATTTTTCAAAAATAAAAATACAGAAAAATTTGTCATCATTTTCTGCATATGTAGGAAAATTTTGAAAAAAATTGATTGGAAAATAAAGGAGAAAAAAAACTGAAAAAAATATATAAAATTTTTTTTTCTCAAGGCCTAAAAGAATTTTTGAAAAATAAAAAATACCACACACAACTAGACAATAATATGTATCTGTAAAAAAAATTTCATCAAAATCAATTGGATAGTGGAACAAAAAAATCTCGTACGACGGAACGAGCGAGCGCCATATATACGGTCACATGTTGTAATAGTCATCTGGGATCTGTCCAGGATTTCTACGCAAAAATTTTTTAAATCGGAAGATGTTACAGACATCGTACCGAACACTGTAGCTCTTCGACAGGAGGTCGATGAGCTAATGATAAAACTAAGAAATCTGATAAAGAAGATAACATTATTTTCTCAAAACGAACAAGCATCACATACAGATGAAACTATTTTCTAAACCATCTTACAGCTCATTAACATTTACTAAATCGTTACTGCCGGGACAAAAGGTAATAAGTATAAAATTTGAGTTTCGAGTTAGACAACTTTAAAGAAATGTACTATACAGGGTGGAACATTTCAGAACGCTCACCCATGGTGATCTCCGAAACCATAAAAGAAATTTTAAATTTTCCTCTATAACTCCGTAGGGATACAAAATTTTGAAAAACGTTAAATAGAACTATTTTTACATAGATACCAAGCTTTTTGAAGAGATAGACGAAAATATTTTTTACTTGATGTATCTGGAGATAGAGCATGCACGTTTCATTTTTTAAATGGGGACCACAATAAATTTTAGTCCAGTTAAAAAGAGCTATCTTTTCTCTTTACAATGGTGTGTCATCGACCGGCAAATTTTTGTAAAAATCGTGAAACTGCGTATGTATAAATGGTAACAGAGAAAGCAAATCATTTATTTTAATTTTACTTTTTGGTTGTAGTCCGTTATAACAAGGTATGAGTTCAAATTGCTTTTTTATACGACTTTTATTTTGTCCACCACAAGTATTACTGTATAAGAGAATGTGTTTGATTTGGAGATCCATGTTATTTAAATGTTTGAACAAACAAGATGCAATTTGATTTCCTCCTCAACCTCCCACACATTCATGCCACATGTAGCATGTTGCTTGACCATCTTTTAAATTATGTATGGTTACATTAAGTGTCCACAATTGTCTTTTGTAGAATGCAATATTCGTTTTTAACTCATCGACCTCCTGTTGAAGAGCTATAGTGTTCGGTACGATGTCTGTAACATCTTCCGATTTCAAAAATTTTTGCATAGAAATCCTGGACAGACCCCTTGGATTACGAAATGACTATTACAATATGTGACCGTATGTATGTCGGCCGTCCGCTCGCTCGCTCGTTCCGTCGTACGAGATTTTTTGTTCCACTATCTCCTCCTAATCTTCTCCTAGACTATCCAACCGATTTTGATGAATTTTTTTTACGGATACATATTATTGTCTAGTTGTGCGTGTTTTTTTTTCAAAAATTCTTTTAGGCCTTGAGAAAAAAAATATTTTCCAAATTTTTTTCAGTTTTTATTTTTCTTTTTTTCCCTTCATTTTTGAATCAATTTTTTTTCAAAATTTTCGTACTTATGCATAAAATGATCACAAATTTTTCTGTGTTTTTATTTTTGAAAAATTACATAAGAATATAAAAGAAACAAATATTTAAAATGAGTATTTGACGTTTCTCCGAACAAAAGAAGATCAATGCATAGCCGACTAAGCTTTTCTTTTGTCAACAAAAGAAAGTAGATGTTTCTGCAGATAATTATATATTTTACATTTATTATTTTATTTTTGGGCAACTATTTAGGATTATGAATTTTAAAAGCATATTTCAATAAATATGAATTTCTTGTAATTTATCCAGACTTGATTATACGTCGATGAGCTACAGGCATGGGTGTCTGTACACAATCTAGTTAAATATGACGTTGGGAGACATTGTTGTAAATCAAAAACCATGGCGGTAAACGTTGAATCTTCTATCGCCTTAATTTTATCAGTCGATTGAAAATTATATGCAGTTTCAGCTTGTTGTTGATGTGTTTGAAGTTCAGTCTGTATCGCAAGTTTTTCTTCAGGTGTCAAACAGTTAATTTCATGTTTAAAGAATTACACTTTTACACATGTATCTGCTTTTGGTTTTTTGAATGATAAGTTCAGACTGTGAAATACTGATTTGTATAAAGTTCGTCCAACGGGGTGCGGAATAGTTTCTTTGTAGAGTTAATACATTTTAGATAAATTAAGTTCAGAATATAAATATTTTTTGTGTTCTTTTACGTTTTAATGTGATTCATACGCTGGAAATGAATTTATATGTTTCAATATCAGCTCATTCATTTCTGCTGAGTGTTTATGTTTTGGTAGTCCTGTACCTCTTTTATCAATTTGTTCTAAGCTATTGCCCATACCACGCTTTTTAGTCATAGCTACTGTAATGATTTTAAAATTTTCATTAAATGTGTACATAAAGCATTTCTTACATACAATAGTTCTATTTCCCTTGATTTCTACATGATACGTGTATGTTACTTGACGTTTTTTCTTTCCCGTTGGTACATTTGGATCAGGGCCGTTTTTTCGCCTAGGCCAACGAGGCCATGGCCTAGGGCCCGCTTATACAAGGGGCCCGGTCGCCGGTCTTAATTTTATTTAGTAAAGTTACTGATTTTATTTGTTATTCTCAAATAATAAACAATACATCGATACTACAAACAGGTTAATTAAAAGAAAAACATTTTATGATGAAGGTACAGCAGAAGATGTTTATTTAAAAGAACGAGATCATTTTCTTATACAAATATTTTATGTTAATTGTGATACGATCATAAGTGAAACACAAATACTTTCTGAAACATATAAAAAATATACAAAAATTTTCAATTTTTTTTCTGAATTTGATTCTTATTGAAACAATGATGTTGAATTAAATGAACTAAAGTCAACTGAGACGATAAAATGAAACATTTTCTGTAGTTGGCCAAATTAATGAAAAAACAAATATAAACGAAATGTTTAGATTAATAAAAAAATAATATATTCAACACATTTCCGAATATAGAAATTTTATTAAAAATATTTCTAACGATACAGTTAGCAACGCTAGCGGCGAAAGAAGTTTTTCTACCCTCAA
>JAGJTL010000060.1:843256-864534 GCA_022063505.1 Calosoma granatense | reverse complement strand
TCTGTGCGTCATTAGATACACCCGTTATTTTTACTACATGCCAACAATCGTTAATATTTCTATAACTAACATTTTTCGAATTAGTTCAACCATATTTGTCAGAATTCTGTCTATTATTCATATGGCTGGTGTATATGTGGAAATTAATATTGTTCCAGTTTCTTTTTGACAAGAGACAGACAACATATACCATAAATAATCAATATTGAAAGTGTCTAAAGAGAGAAAATAATATTGATATATCGTGGCACCACTGACCAGTGCGTTGCGCGCGCATGGATTTACGCCAGAGGATGGCGTGTATTCGTCTCGTGAACGTGGTTAATTTCTCCTAAAATGTGTTCATAATTTAATAAATAGGCAAATGTGTCGTGAATAATGTGTTAGTAAATGACGTACCACCGAAAAATGGAATTAAAATTACATTCGCCAGCAGGCGCGGATCCAGTTCTCTACACTTGGCCACTAACCTCTGGCCGAGGAAATGTAAGTTATTTGTATCTTGCACTGCATGTGTTATTGGTTTCTCAATTTGCAAACATAATGCTATTAAAATGAATCATCTACTCTGATATTTCATGTTCGTACCAGTTTGATTCATTCTTTAATTATATTCATGTCTTTATTTACAGGATTTCTAACGTACTCTTAGAGGTTAGTTGTTTTATGGTTAAAAAAAACTAATAATTAGACAAATAAAATCCCGATTTGTGTTACAGAACAAATAAATTAAGTAGTGTATGTATTTATTTAATTCAAACCAATTTTATTGTCAACTGAATAATCATGCACCTGTCTTCTTGAAAATGCTATTCAGTTTATTGTGTCAGCGAAATCAGTATTTTAAATATACGTATATATTTGAATTATTTTTATAGTATTTCTATATTCACATAATCTAATGACGCTTTCTTTATTATTGTTTTCATATTGATAAAAAAGGTTGCCTGTTTGACATTTGTTCTGTAGACCAAAATTTTTAAACCGTTCTAATTATTGTCAATGAAAAATTTACTGGTGCTGCATTATACGTAGGTTCTAACATTGGAACTAGCTGTCACTGTGTTTGATGTTAAATTGTTTGTTTAAATGCATTACACAAATTAAGTTCTCTAAAACATTATGAATCATAAATGTTTTACTGAAAATTTTAACATTTTGTCAAATACATAACCAAACATATATGTTTAATTCATTTATTTTCAAATGCTCTGAGATATGTACATAGTATTAATTTATTTGTTGTGTTATTTCATCGTATTTTCTTTTTTTCTTATTATTTTCTTGACGAAAAAAATAAACAATAATTATCAACATAAATAATGTTCGACACTGATCAAATAGCAGTGTTACGAAACAATATAAGATCATGTTGATTTTTTGTTGTATTGCAGTTTAATTTTTAAACTTATTATATTTTACTAATATATGTTATACATATAATAAGTTATGACAGAGGCAGAATTGAAAATAATTTTCTACTATTCTTTCATGTAAACATATCCACCTACATACATGTAAACAAAATGCTATCAACAAGTTTTCATGCTGACCTAGTATTGACAGTTTGTGTAGATTTGAACCATTGGATATTGGCAGAGGTCTAACATAATTCATTCAAAAGTTATGTCTTTTCTATAAATCTATACATTATTTTTGTTTAATTGACAAAAATTACAGAGCATAGTTTAAGAAGTATTAACATTTTAAATATTTATGTAATGTTTTATAAATATAATACATACATTTTTTAGTATAATGTCATGTGACTTAATTGATACAAATACATATATTTTGTGTTAAATATAATATTAAGATAATTACGTTAATTTGTTAAGTAATGTTATATTTTCTATATAGGATAAACATGATGGAGCCCTGGAAATTGTGGAAACAATACGGTAAAATTACATACGTATATTATATTTATTGTTTGTTCTAATACATTTCATACATTTTAGATGGGTATGTGAAGATTTACCTGAACTTAAATTGCCCCTGGAGAATAACATCTTATGTGATTACGATACAAAAAGCTACGACAGTATGAAAAATCTCTGTGATCGATTCAACAGGGCCATTGATAGTGTAGTTGCACTGGTAATTATTCGAAAAATACAAAATAACTTGCTGAGTTGAATAAAATTAGTGCAGAACACTTCTATAAACTATTATCGTTAATAATAATCATAGTAATATTAACTTATAATTTTTAAATTCAGTAAAATATGTCTTACATTTGTATGTATAATAGAATATTTAAATTGATATATTAAATAGGAAAAGGGAACCTCTTTGCCTGCTCAGCGCCTTAACAAATACCCATCCAGAGGACTATTACGGCATATATTACAACAAACTTATAATCAAGCAGTTGAGGATCCGGAAAAGCTTAACCAGTATGAACCATTTTCACCAGAAGTAAGAACAGTGATCTTAATCTATTCGTTGTTCTGTACTAAATAAATTTTATACTGATTCACGTATAGGTATATGGAGAAACGTCCTATGATCTCGTGTGCCAAATGATAGATCAAATTGAGGTAACTTCAGATGATATATTTGTTGATCTTGGATCTGGAGTCGGTCAGGTTGTCCTTCAGATGGCTGCAGCGACTCCCTGTAAAATATGTTTCGGGATAGAACGGGCTGAGATACCTAGTAAATATGCTGAGGTAAGTGATTAGTTAATATTTACGTAACGCTGGATTGTAGACGAAAAAACATACTATGTTTTACAGAAATTAGTAAACAGTGTTTTTCTGATCTTGTGTTATTTGATTTGTTTTTATTAATATCTTTTAGAACATGAATATAAATTTTCGAGCATGGATGCAGTGGTACGGTAAAAAGTTTGGCGAATACAAATTGATCAAAGGAGACTTTTTAACGGATGAGCATCGAGAGAAAATCAATCAAGCATCTATTGTTTTCGTAAACAATTTCGCTTTCGGTCCGTCCGTTGATCATCAACTGAAGGAGCGTTTCGCTGATTTAAGAGATGGTGCCAGGATTGTTTCATCAAAGAGTTTTTGTCCGTTGAATTTTCGTATAACGGATAGAAATCTGAGCGATATTGGAACTATAATGCATGTATCAGAGATGTCCCCATTGCGTGGTTCCGTGTCATGGACGGGAAAACCAGTCTCTTATTATTTGCACATAATTGACCGTACCAAGTTAGAACGGTATTTTCAGCGACTGAAAAATCCCAAGGTAATTAATGTTATTTCATGGATTACCTATTATTTTATGTCAAACAATTTTCCGTTATGTTTCTAGCTATTTAGGTTTTCCATTGTAATCCAAACTGATCGTGATGATTTTGATCTTCATTCAAAACACTGGTATTGAAGTTCATGAATTTAAATGCGTTAAAATTTAACTGAATTTGGATACATTGATGAGAGTTGAGCAGCGGTTCGCGCAAATTGATTCCTAAAATTTCTCGAATTACCAAACCAATTCTTAAGCTTTTGTGCATATTCTTTTATACGAAATAATTTTTTTCTTTTATTTCTGCAATGCTTTGTAGGAGTATTTTATTATATGTAAGCATGTTTAATTTATCTATTATCTGTTTACACAATTGTGCTCTTAAATACCATTTATATTATTTTCTTTTTATGACATCGGGTTATATTGGAAGAATGTTAACCGGTTGTTAAAGTTTTGAAATACCATCACTGACTGTATTGTTTATGATTACAGGGAAATATTAACGCTATCGAGGACACCGAGACAAATTCGTCTACAAGAAGCAGCCGGGAACGAGCAAGACGGGACTTGAGCAAGCAGTTGAGTACGGATACTACGTCGGAGAGTGAGAACAGTGACTTAGACATAGGTAATAACGAGTTCGTTGGACCGACAACGCGTAAAGCGTGGTCACACTGGTGTAGCAATAAAGGGAAGTCGAGTCAGTCTGAAGAAGAAATAAATGGTCAGTGGCTAGATCATCTGCAGAGATTTTCAGTGTTTTTCGTTACGTTCTTTTACGTTCTTTTCTTCTCAGTTCTTTAGACACGGGCCTTTTGTATTCTACGATCCTATTGGTAATTACAGTGTAACCCGCTTATAATGAACTCGCTTGTAATGGACACTCTGTTATAATATAACGTTCTTTAAAGTCCCGGTTCAAACACGTGTAAAAACCTCGGTTAAAACGAACTCGATTTTAATAAACTTTCGCCTATAATGTACCAAAATTCGTTATTTTGTCCATTATAAGCGGAGCGATTAGGGACTTCCCTGATATTTGTGACACTATTTGAATACTAAACAAAGTCAAACTTATTCTACATAAAGATTATATAGCCACACCGTGGATCCAAACAAAATTAACCGATTTTTTTTCAAAATATATAATGTTAAATACATACGTTCATACAAATGTATGTATTATAATAAGTTTTTCACATTTATTTTCGTGTTTATGTATACCTATATACGAGTACATAGTTTCGTGTTGTGTTAGTTATCCTTTTTAAATAAAAACATGTCTGTGAAATAACATGAATATAAATTTGTTTAATTAGTAATTATTCTGATGCGATGAACCTCGACTATAATGGACGATTTTACTTGGTCTCCTGAAGTCCATTATAAGCGGGTTACACTGTATATAATTATAGCCATACTGACTGAACATGACTTTAGAAGAAAAACAACAAGTAACATTTTAGACCGCGTTGAAAATGAATATTCATTGTACAGTTTCATTGTAATTTGTAATAATACAGAATTACACGCTATTAATGTTTATATATAGTGTGTAGTTTCAGCGTTACAAGTAGTATGTATCATGAAATTATAATATCAAGCTACTAAATCTGCTTAAATATGAACTTGAAAAATATAATTAGCCAGTTGAAAAAAAGCAGGAAAACAATACAAAATCGTACAATAGCTTTTTTATTAACTGAATTGTGATCGTGTTTAAAATGTAATCAGTATGTTAATAATCCTGAGGTGTATTATTTAAACACTGTTATCAATGTATAAATGGCCATTATCATTTTAATATTCATATTATTATTATTATATTATTATTTAATAGAATCTATTTCGAATTTACAATATAGTCAAGATTGTTTAACTTTTAATTCTTAGGAAAGAGTAAACGTCAGCATGCCAAAAAATTACGTAGGAAGATTGCTCGTGGTAAAAATTCACCAGCGTCTACTAAACAACCAATAAAACGTACAAGAGGACGAGTTCGAAAAGCCAAACCGAAGAAACCCCTCAAAATTACCGGATTGGACTTGTTGCATAGTCAAACTTTGCTTAGTACCTCTCCGCAAGGTAAATTCATTTTACTTGAATAGTAAATGTCATTTGGAAATTTTTCGATTGTAGTATAATAACGACGATATATATTATTCTAAACGATAGTAAGACTATATTGATTAAAAGTTGAATGATTCATGTTACTCTGAATGTAATGTGTGTGTTTCAGCAATTGGAAAGAAATTACCACCTGCTCCTGGTTGCGTAGATCAGCAACTGACTACTCTCAGCACAGAGATGGTGCATACAGAATTAGAGATACCACAAGCTCCAGCAGATACACCGTACGCATTACAGATCCTTCTGGATATGTATCGCGTCCAGTTCATGCAGATGATAGACGCTATGAAAAGTTCCAAGTACAAGGATCAAGTTGACTCGCAAATCTCTAAAGAGAAAGAACGCAATCAGTGGCTGATGAATCGGGCGGCACAGCTGGAGAAACAGATTAAAGTATTGATAGATGACAGTGTAGCTCTGTTGAAAGCACGTATGAGCGAGCTCGGAATTAACGCCACCTCTCCTGGAGATCTGTTAGCCAAGGCGAAAGAGATCGTATGTCGCCACAAGGAACTACAAGCGAAAGCCAGCAAACTACAGTCTCAGGTAATTTTTTCAATCCAGTTTATTCATACATTTTACTGATTGCCTAGCTGTTTTTTTCATTTCATATTTTAAATAGAAATGTATATAGTCAAAAAAACTTGTCAATTTGGTTGATTACACAGTAGTTTTGCTTTTAACATAGTATTAATTACAACTATAGTTAATTTTTTAATGAGGAGGAGTAACTACAAATGTCTAGTTTACAATAGAAAATGTTAGCGGGATATTTAATTGACGGCATATTTGAATTGTAGTGAATTTAATTCAATAGCTGTATACTTTTTACCTGACCTGACTTGAGCGTTCCGTTATTTCAGAGCGGCTCAGACACTTAGGTGTTCTTTTTGCTGCTCGTAGCTTAGTTTATCTGAGTTTACTCACCTTCCCCCTTACCGATGACGCACTACCCGCAAATTAAATGCTAAAAGAGCTGAGCCGTATTTGTACACGGGAAACTTTGATATAAAGAGCAATAGTGAGGTTATTTTGGAGTATTTTTTTATTAAAAAATGGATAATTTCGAATATACAGATGATGTCAGTATTATAATTATAAACGAAAACGTGGTAAACGAAATAGATTTGTAAAACATAGTTTCGATAAATAAATACATGCAATAAAAATGTAAATAGTTTCAGACAAAAAGGAAGTTGGCAACTTAATGATACGGCGGTATTATTTTATTTATATAGTAAGTTGCTTTAAACTTTAATATATATTCGTATATATAATTCATTTTCAATTATATCTCAATTTCGTAACTTAATCATATGCAATATGACCTCATTGTAAAATTTCAGCTCTGCCAATTCGTATTTCTTACATTATGACAGCTTAAACATGTGCCAGTTAGCTAACTGAGACAAATCTGTTCTTTTTGCATACAGTCAACTCAGATCAGTTTGGCTCAGCTCAGCTCTTAATGAAGTGAACCGAGCTGTAAAAAGAATATAGGTGAAAAAAACTTATGTTCTTTAGGGAAACATATTTAAATTTTTTCTAAATAATTTCTTTGTAATAAAAAAAATTATTTACGTTCGATATAGTAGGTCGTTCGAACTGTTATCAGAGCTGTGTAAAACCGACCTGCGAGTAGCCAATCCCAGAGCTACTTTTTAGCACGTGAATTTTGAAACGCTCTTCCTCATTAAAAAATAACTATAGATTCTAAACAAAATACTACATCTTTCATTTTGAGTTCTATTTATGATTTTTGTACATATATTAAGTGCAATTGAAAATAGTCATTAGTTCATGTAGCTAGAATATACATTATGGTATAAGTCTGAAAAATATATGTGAGTGTAAGAAAACAACATTGCATGTCACATATTAACGCATTACATTATGTACTAAGTCCCGTATTGAAAGATGTTAATTGTCTCTAAAATATATGTTAAAGCTACGTCAGTGCATGCTTCAGTGTAAGTTGTGTGTTAGCGATTGTATTTATTTTTACTTACTAAAATCATAACCTCAACACATACTATAACATGTTACGGATTACGCTACAGGTGACTGTCCTGGAACAGGACCAAGCGCATCTAGTTACTCAGAGACAACATGAGATAGCAGAGAAATATCGACGCACCGAACCAAATATCGATATGACCCAAGGAGTTACGCAAGAATTCATTTTACGTGAAATATCCTCGACACTTGCTCAACGGAAGAAACTTCACAACCAAGTGTCCCGTCTGGAAAGTGAACTTGTTGCCTTAGAAAAGATCAGCGAAGAGCGGAAACAAGCGCAGATATTAGCGAAACCTCAAGCGCCAGTGGTTAAAGTATCGCGCAAGGCACGGGAATATCGTACCAGATCTCAGGATTGGCCCGATGTGCCAGATATTGGCAAGATAGAGGAACAAAATCCGGAGATACTGGCACAAAAGATTCTCGAAACTGGCAGGAAAATAGAAGCCAGCAAGTTGGTGGGAAATAAATTGAATTATATGAATATCGATGTAAAAGAACGTAACTTAAAGAATCACATACAGATGAATCAGCGTCCAATTCCCAGAGTGAATAACAATATGCCTGCTCCGGTTTCTGTGTCAAAGCGTTGCACAAAAGTGGCTGCCAATTATAGTTCAAATCGTACGTCAGAACCTCCACGTGTTGTAAACTTTGAAGATCGTCTGAAAAGTATCATCACTTCGGTACTGAATGAAGATCTAATTGATCGATCAAAACAGACACCGAACAGTAACAAGTATAATAATGCTGGCAGCAATACTACTACCACTACTACAACTAGCAGCAGTACTGGAAACACAACTAATAGTACGCATCCAAAACCGAAGATGTCCTATCATGGAAATGAACATTTGAGTCAAAATATTCCGCCAAATAAAGTTGACGAGAAACCGAAAGATCATCACACGGATCTGTATATGAACGAGAACAAGAGTTCTGAAATTTACAACAGAGCCGAGCACGTGTCACATCCATTAGATCTGGACAGCAAGCTGCAACTACATCAAGAAGGTCTAGTTGCATCTGTGATGGAATCGTATCGCAAGGAAGCACACTCCGAAGTGACACCCAGAGAACCGTTGTCGGCAAGTAAACAGTTAACAGTGGAACAGCCTGATTATACACAAGTTTCTCCGGCGAAATTAGCGCTAAGACGTCATCTATCCCAGGAGAAACTAGCTGCGCAGCAACCTATCCAATATCAGCATCATGACGGTGGCATTGTAGCGGCTAGAACTATTGGGGATCTTATGTCAGGTGAAATTGAAAGAACACTAGAAATATCGAACCAGAGTATAATTAACGCTGCAGTAGATATGAGCGATATACATGGTACGACTACGGTAACATCACGTTCAGTTATGAATCAGAATATACCGCCTAGACCGGAACGGGTGAATGTTAAAGTGTTAAATGTTGATACAAAGGAACAGGAACCTGTTCGACAGATATACAGTCCGATATCAAGACCATCGTCCACTGAAGGCAGTGCGGAAAATTTGGTTTACATGCATTATGCAAAACAAACAACAAATCCGAGCGCAGCCTTGAACCATACGCCACATTTACCAAACACAGTCCCACCGCAACAAACTTCACCTCGTACAACTGTGTTGTATCCACCGTCTATTAATAATTGCATGTACAAAGTAATGCCATCGCGGACGGCATATTATCCGGCAAGTAATGATCAGTATACACCGCTGCCGCGAGCGGACATAAAACCGTATCATGAATCATACTTTACGGACACAAAGCCACCGGTTTCCCTAAAGATGGTAGAAAATAATGATTCGAATAAAAATTTTATACCAGAAGGTCTGGCAGCCACCCTGCACGCTCGAGTACTTAATGCACCCGTTATCAAAGAGGAAGTGGACGAGTCCAGATTGAATCGAGAATGTAATTTAACTGAACGCAGAAATAATTTCACAGAAACCAAACATATAACGCCTGCAAGTCAGCCGGGTACATTGCCGTACCAGAATGAATCCGTTGTGCAGAATATTAAGACAGAAGTGTGTGACAACGCTAAGTCGCCTGCAACGTTTCAGTATTTATCACAGAAGAGAGTGTCTCCGATTATTCAAGGTCCCATTCGAATGCCGAGACAGGTGATAGACAGCAATGAAGAGATGGTAAACAATGTTGCCCATAGACAACAACTTCCGGCCAACGTGGAGAGTCCGGAGTCCCATTCTAACACTTCCACACCACTGGTTGATGAGGTTCCTGACCGAGACAGACGCTTGAAACCGGAAGAAGGTAGGAACTTTTTAATACTTTTCTTGCATCTTGAACTGTTTTACTTATGTGTGAACTATGTTGGCGAATTGTTTTTAACTTTGTGGTTAAAATTTCTGAACGTAATACGATCATGTATTAAATAATTTATATACATAAAATTCAATAAAACAAATTTTAATTGGGTGTATCGACTGACTACTGTGATTATAATGTGATATAGTTTTTATTGAATATAAATAATTTCCATATACGTATATAGAACTTGTGCCTTTGTGTATGGATGTTGATGATTTTTCTAATTTACTTTTACCTTCATAATGAAAACATTTACAAGAATAATTTTCACATTTTTTAAATTAATAATACTAAATTTTATAATATACCGACCAAAAGCAAATGTAATTACAAAACATATATGCTAACTCTGTGAATATTTATTATCATCAACGTTGTCTCAGATGCATAATTAATATCAAACTTTCCATTTTTGATTTGCTCATGTACTGATAATGGTTCAAGTAAATTAGATATTAAGTACTTGAACAGTGAAAGGCGGTCAGCAGATTACAAAAGTTACAGTTTTCATCCTTAATTAAAGATACATTAATACATTGAAATAACTATAATCAACTTCTAATTAAGTATCTTAGATATTACTGTTAATTTCTAGTGATTAATTTATTTTTCTAGCACATTAGCCAGTAGATATTGCGTCATTAATAATTCATATAAAGAATCTGATTAAAAACAATGTTGAATTAAATTATAAAAATTTATTCGAATGAAAACTATTTTCATGTGTAATGAAATTATGATTTGTACTCTTATACAGTGGTTGTGATATTTCTCACTAATTTGAATGAAAAATGAGAGCCCATACATGTACAGTGGAACCCGCTTATAATAGACTTCAGGGGACCAAGTAAAATTGTCCATTATAGTCGAAGTTCATCTCATCAGAATAATTACTAATTAAATAAATCTATATTCATTTTATTTCATTGACATGTTTTTATTAAAAAAAAGATAACTAACACAACATGAAACTTTGTAATCGTATATAGGTATACATAAACACGAAAGTAAATGTGAAAAACTTATTGTAATACACACATATGTATGAACGTATGTATTTAACATTACATATTTGAAAAAAAAATCGGTTAATTTTGTTTGTATCCATTGTTTGGCTATATAATCTTTATGTACAATAAGTTTGACTTTGTTTAGTATTGAAATAGTGTAAAAATTATCGGGGAAGTCCCTAATCACTCCGCTTATAATGGACAAAATAACGAATTTTGGTTCATTATAGGCGAAACTTTATTATAACCGAGGTTTTTACACATGTTTGAACTAGGACTTTAAAAAAGGGTACATTATAACAGAGTGTCCATTACAAGCGAGTTCATTATAGGTGGATTCCACTGTACATACCGTAGTTTTTGCGAACAAGTCTGAACCGGTTTTCACTGTATATATTTGAATGAGCTACCATTATCGAATTGGATTACCATGTAATACACTGTTTCTAAAGCATTTTGTTGAACAATAGAATTGTCTGAAAGTGTCAATTTTATTTTTATTTACAAACAGCATTTGTATATATGTTATTGTTATTACATGACAAGTGTGCTTAACGTGGAACATAAAATTTCATTAATAAATTTCATCAGTCAAATTAATGATGTTAATATGTTTAGTTTGTTCGTCGTCAGTGCATGTTTGTCCAGAAGCACAATAGATTGTGTCCACTATTTTCCATAACATGTTTTAACATGTCGAAAGAACCATTTGCATTTTGGCAATCAAATGTTTGTATGACTTGCAAGAAACATGTAATAGTGAACCAATTTATTGAAGTTCTACGCTCATATTTTTAAGAAAATAGTATTTTGAATTATATAAAGTTGTCCAATATAATAATGACAATGGACAAAACTTCCAGTCAGCATACGTTCTTTTAAAATTCAGCAAAATTAATGTATATTAAAATTAGTATTATAAGCTTATCGGCATGTCCTTGTTATTGTTTCGTTGTGTTGCTTTAGTTAGTTAAAAAATATCAGGACTGCACGTGTAGCTCATTAACAAATCACTTTTAGAGGAAAATAAATATATAAGATTATGCAGCAACAACAACAAGAGTAATTTGCTGTTAACTGTAGAAATATCCATTTGTTTTTTATCAATATATTCTTGTTTTTCACTTTTGTTATTCAGCGAATTAATCGCAAAGAGTTGTTGCATAAATCCATGTATTTACCGTCCCGTAGAAATTATTATTTCATAAGTTACCAGCGGTGTCCTGAATTTTTTTTATTCAATCTCATATTTTTCTAGTCTAAGTCTAGCTTTAAAATCGTATTAATTTGATATCGTGATCAAATGCCATTAAAAATATGAGCTTTAATATTTCATTGTATGCTATAAATAACTGTTGTAAAAAATAAGGTGAGTTTAATAAATAAAATATATCATTTTTAGTTTTCGTCTCATAAAGTGCTCAATAATGTCTGAAGTAGATTATAGTGATAGATAATTAGAGTACGACGTAAATACTAAAAACTCAGTATTTAATAAATTGGTTTCTGAACTATTTACGAAGAAAAGAACAGTATATTTGGGTTATAAGAAAGAAAGTTCAGGATTGTTAAAATAATCTGAACAATACAATTATTGAGAATATTCTAAAGTCATGTTTAAGCCGAATTATTTACAAAAAATCTATTTTCTCTACAAATACTGAACCGTGATTTACACTTAGATATTATTGATCACTTGTACATCGATATATGTTTGTACAGTAACAAACGTTATTTCAGTTCGAATTGTATTTGATTTATGTTGTTACTAATGTACAATATAACATCGGACATACTGCAACATTTTTATGATTTTATAATTAAACAATGTTGTAGTAAATAAACTACAGCATATAAATAATATTGCAATGTTTCATTTGATTTTGTTCTGTGCCGTTTTATGTTACTAGTAATTTAATTCTGAATAGTTACTACTTGTTTTAAAGTAAGGTAAGTTTCCATTGCTTGCTTGACAGTATTTTCCTTTGTTTTCTTGCTTACTTTCATTGTAGTTTTAACGGTTTTTGTGTACTTTACTTTTCTGTAGTCATTTTGTCTGCTTTATTAGTTTCAAGGGTATTTTATTTGTTTCTAAAAGTTACCGTTTCAAATTTCTCATAACAATTTCATTTCTAATTTTTTATATAAAAATATTATCTAAATGCTCGAATTTTCTTTAACATATGTTAATTTTCTCTTATATTGTAATTATAATTTTACAAATTGAAAAAATAAAATCTACGGTGAACTATAGACTGGATATATTGAAAAATTTTAGATCTGATTTAATTGTTTTATAAAACTTTAAAAACCTATTAAATGATAAATTAATTTATTATTTTGAGTATACTTTTGACATTTAGGGTTGCCAGATATTCTCTCCTTACTGAATTCATCCGTATTGTTTGTTATATCCTGTTATCCTGTGAAAATTTTCCTAGGTATGTATATTTTTTATTTTTTCCTTCTTTCTTTTTATATAATTTACAAATGAAATCACTGTTAATTGATTATTTTACCAGATTTCCACAGGTTATCTCCAATCACGTCTGTATATTTCCTCCTTGTCCTATACCTGAAATTATGGTACCGAAACTATGGAAACCCTATTGAAGTCAAACATTTCTGCGACACAAAGATAATTTGAATGTGTGAAATAGTAAGTCAGTATTTTTCCATAATAAGACCATCTGGTATATCCCTTTGTTATTTTCAATAATTATACAACTGTCATAAAAAACAAAAAGGTTAAATTTATTGAATATAAAAGTAAATGTGAAAAGATTTAATGTTTGCAAAGGGAGAATCTGTGACTGAGTAAAATATCCATGTAAAGAGTGAACAGATATAATTTAGATAAGATCTTTTACCTACGTACTATGCTTCCCATTGATGAATTCAATTATGATTAGTCGTATGAATAATATGTACAGCGAGGTTTATCGCGTTTCGGCTATATCCTTCGTACAGCATTTCGTGCGGTCTGATGCTATATGATGATTGCTTGCTATGTTTCTGAACTGAAATTGTTATTTGATGTGTATGTTACTGTTGACTGTTAAATGTGTATTACTATTCTTTGTTTTCGGTCATGTTGTTAACTGTTGTACGTTTCGTGTAAGTTAAACATATATCACTGACTGAAATAACGAAAATAGTCAAGTATTTTATACTGGAAAGATTATATCCGAAACGAATCAAGCTAATTGTACATTTGAGAATGAAGATGTATGGAAGTGAGTATACATGTATATTATAGGGTCGTTCGATTTGCACTCTAGCGTTTTACTACAAAACGCGGCAGTACGTGACGCGGCGTTTAGTAGTACGCAGCTATACTCGGCAGTATAAATTTCATCACTAGATTTTGTATTCTGTCTGATTCATTTGCAGTTACTGTAAGTTTAGCTGTCAGTTTGGATCAGTTGTTATTCGTATATACTGAGAAATGAAAGCCGGTTTAATTCCTTCAATCAGTAATTCAAGCGATTTTAGCGCGGATGAAGATGATGATTTATTTACTTATAATTAAAAACAGACTTGCACGAAATTCAATACCAAATTTTGTTAAACAAGTGGTTCCTAATTACAGGGAAAAAGAATTTATATCCATCCGAATATATAACTTCCATGTCAGGACAGCAATGTTTTCCACTTATTTCACTTTAACCTGTACAAGATGTCAAATGTCATTTCATGTATCTGCGAAATACGCATGCGCGTAAAGTTCTGCGGCTACAGCAAGTCGTCTATTAGTCGAGAGCAACTGTGAGATTTTCTACTGCAAAGCGAAAAGAACACCAAAACTAATGTTGCCGTAAACAGTAAACGCAAGAGTGCAAATCGAACGAACCTTATGATTGAGATTGTATGACCTTAGGAAAATCAAATGTTCATCATTATGAACTGTATTATTGTATTTACAATACTGTATATAATGTGTACATATTGAAAACATTTCGCAGTGTCTAAGCCACTTTGCTAATAATAATAATACGAAATAGGAGCAAAAGCATTCTTGCTAATCCTAATATACAATATTTCAAATTTTTGCCAGTGTAGAAATATATATTACTCAGAATAAAAAACATGAAAAAACGTGTACGTTGCAGAAACATGTAATTATATTGGTACTAACACAATGTGTATTGTGTGGACAGTATTATGTTTTATGTGGTGGAGGATAGCATTTGACAGCTTAACAAAGCATGAAATTTACATTACATATGTACGGCATCCGAATATACAAGTACACCGCCCATTATCTAAGTATTCCATTTACAGTTGGAATTTAGGTTATATTTGTACAGTTCACGGTTTAACACTTTCTAAAAGAAGACATATAATACCTTAGATCGCAAGTTTGAACAAGTTAGGTTACATGAAAACAGATTATATAGTTTGATGTTATTTTAGATCGACTTTTTATGTAATTATATTTTAATAATAACGATTTGAATTATTTTTAAACATGGGCTACTTATGTAAGAGTTTGTAAATCTTCATCAAGAGTTATTTATAATGTAATTTATATAGTGGCCATGTATGAATTATATGTAAAATGAAATAGTTTTAGAATTAAATGTTGTTGTTCGAGTGTCCGTGAGCTCTACAGTATAATTCCCGAATGTTCCTTTTCCCAACGTAAATCTATAATGAATACTCCCCCACTAACCATGACACTCACTTGATTGTACTGAATATATTCAAGTGGTTGTCGAAATTATGTTTTGTCGAAGAAACGAAGTGCAGCTACATTCTTATCATGTAAATACTCATTGGTAGTTCATCTATGCAAATGGTGTATGGAATTTTATTACAGGAACTTTTTGCTCCTACCTCGTATTACTTCGAAAACAAATTAATTTATTTTCTCTAGTATTGATAGCAATGTTTCTGATTTGGAATAAAAGTTATGAATCAGTAAAACCACCTTTTCTCTGTGAAAATTTCTTCTTTTTTCAAATAACAATGGTAGATCAAAGGTAAATTGCATATACCGACGTACATATATAGTGGTTTATGGATAACAACTAATATAATAATTGTTGAGAATGATTTGGTTAATTGGTTGCAAGCGTATAGTGGCGTAATATTTACACTTAGTTTTTTGCATATGACGTAGGTAGGAGCACTGTTCACTCTATTTGGCATGCCCACACTCAGGCGCATGTTCAATGATGCTACCGTACTAGTTAGTCGTTTATAGAACTGGCTGATTAAAAGGTGTGTCTGGTAAGTAACGCTCTGTCTCGATGACATACCTTATCATTGATATTTCTTGTCTCTAATTCATTAGCAACTAAGTGTTTGAACTAATCTTATTTATCGTATTTGCTTTCTTCTGTACACCTGAATTTTTATTTACAAATCATGTAGTATACTTATTTATCGTATAAGTTCATCACGTCTATATAATCTTAGCAAATAAATCATGTAATTTTTATTATACACTTTATGAATTATTCAGAAATTCTTGGAGTAAATTATTATTTTTTTAGTACAGTGGAATAGTCAACGATCTATCCAGTTTTATAGTTTATAATTGCATCTAGTTGAACTATTAGTGAATAATTAATATTTATCTTTCAAGCACTCTGTTGGTAATGTTAAAGGGACAGTTATGGTTGACATAAGCAGTTAGTAACTTGTAGTATACTTCTCTATGAAATAACTCTTGATTCAGTAGCTACATCTTAGTTCACTTTCGCAAAGAAACAAATCAATTTTGGATTATTTATATGCTGTAGAAAAATGTTTTAATTGGTGAACAACAAACAGCAATATATTTTAGGGTGTTTCTTTTAACAGATGCGGAAGTCGAGGAGGAAGGCGAAGAAGCGAAATGGCAGGACCGTATCAGTTCAGGTTTCGACAGATTGGTTGCGTTTGCATCAACTGAACTGGACAAAAGACGACGTTCTACAGAGGGAGGTGATAGTTGTAATACATCACCCGATTCTGGAATTGGACATGGTGAAATGGCACCTGTTTCATTAACGTTACCTCTTATTAAACGAACAGAGGCTATTAAGTTGAAACCGAGTCAGAAACCCACTATGTTCAAAGCACCAGTTCTCAAATCCGCCAATGTGGATAGTCCACCGATTGCAGAACTACAAGCGGATGAAGTGGGTCCACCTCGAACACCTTCTCCCTCTGCATCACCAAATTTGCCAGTAACTTACAATCAGTCGATAACTGACAACATTGAATCTGCAGCACATCAGTCTGTCCAATCAGATAAGCCGGTGCCTCACATCAATCCCACTTTATTTAAATACCAGCGTCAGGAAATAGAGAAAAAACACATGAGACCAGATCATCATTTCAAGAAGAAGTTCTACTATCGGGAACAGTGGCGGACTAGTGACACTTGGGACAGGGCACAGACTGATCATGTATCAGAACAAGATCAACTAGACACATCCGCATCAGCTGTCTCGTATAAAACAGGTGCAACGGCTGGCTGTAAGTTTACATTACCGGCAGCCGTTGCACTTGTACCTGCTCCGGATGTGTCTACGCATGCGCCGATAGGTACCGAGGATGAATGGGAATGGAATAAAGAAGCGACAACGTATAACACTGCCGATTACAGTATAAGAAATATGGCAACATCGGATGCTCAGAGTCACTGGAATCAGACAAGCCTGACAGACAGGTACACGGTGTCGAGCGCTTGGAAAAATTGACAACTATATAATCATGTAACACACATATATGATGACTACTTCTGGTAAAGGTAAATTGCAAGCTTCTCATTTGGCACAAATATGTTTATCATAACTAGACAGAAAATTATGGATCTTATGTATTTTAGACACGTGTACATGACTAGCGGTTATTATTTTGGGGTTTTAATGAAAATTCAAGTATTAATAAGATGTTTAATTAGGATTTTATGTTAACAATAGTTGTTCCGTTTTATCTACTCCCCTCAAATTCAATTACGAATGAATGATTTTTTTTGGATTGGCATGTACTGCCACACTCTCAATAAGAGTGAATTTTAAGAAACGTTGTATGGAATTTTGAGAGACTATCTCCAGACGGTAATAGTAATAGGACAGACACATTTGTCCGCATATTTATTGTAACTTACATTTCTATGGAACTATTTTTCTATCCTTTCATTTCTAAAAAACCTGATATCATACGCACAACGTGTACAATCCACATAATCTACAAATCAACATCCGCATTATTATTATTATTATTATCACAGAATGGTAGAATAGACAATAATTATGTTTTTAACCTATCAGATGATTTTTATTGTTTTTATAATTTACAAGCATATAATGAATTTTATGTAGAAATATTTTATATTTATTATGAATCGTGATAGTCGGAGAAAAGCTGAATATATGTAATAAAGTATTTCAATTATTCTACTATCTCTGTGTTAATAATAAGTTATAAACAGTATCCCTTTCCCATAATTCCTCGATTATACATAAAACTGAACTAGCATATGAATTTATATCACTGCCTACTGATGAACTATTTTTTTATTCTTGTATCCTCGCAAAACTCTTTGTCAACTTAAATTATTATTTTCACCGGACAAAATTAACCGTAATGTGTACTAATATTTAAATAGTTTTCAGTCATTTTAGTTACAAAATATTTTGGTCTATTGCAAAAGGCGGATATTCATTCTAAATAATGTAGTAGTTGTGTTTCTGATATCATTATGTTTGGTTTATATACAGTTGTTTGTTTATAATCTCAACAATACAGGATCTCAATATTGAGCGTTATGGGGAATATAACAGTACATCTCCACTTAATAACCCTTATAAGAAATGGAAAGAAGAATTTTATTTGCAAACATTACGAATTTGTTGAGCCAAATTTCAATATGAATTTTATTTTAAACGGAAACATGTGTACGTATCTCCGTCCATTACCTAGGTTACACAAATGAATTTTAATCAGCCATGTACTACATAGTATTTTAGTGCAATATATTATGTCGAATATATTTAATTAGCGCACTAAAAACCAGTGATGTGATATACGTTATTTTCAAATGTTTATTATGAATTTTCAACGTATAAATAATTTTTAAATCGTGAACTTTAATCATCTTATTTAGAAAAGTGTATAAGTAATTGTTATATATTCTTATCTAATTTTACTCGCGACATGTTTATTTATTTTGCTTTTACATACGAATTTTACTTAAAAAAAGATCATTACGTAATTATACGCAATTATGATTATTAGCAAATCGTGAGAATAATTCATTATGATAACGTGATTCTCATCACTACTTGAATATAGAAACAAATTTATTCTGTGATATTACGTTGATTTTGAACCTCAACTTCAACCTCAATCTCAAGTCACTGTGTACTATTTTTTCATATTTATTAATATTTTAAACAAGTTAACTAAATATTTCATCAATACAAAATTGTTTCTAATTTTTTGTTACACATAAGATGGTACAGTGGAGCCTCGCTTAACGAGCACCTCTTATAACGAGCAATTTGCATAACGAGCAAAACAAATTGTAAATATGACTCGTTTAACGAGCAATGTTTCTCATAAAGAGTGACGAGGAGACGGAAAATTCGGGATTGTGCGCCTGCTACATCAGTCTGTGTTTAGCAATCGTTGCGCTAGCATCTTGTTTCGGTTAACGAGTGTTTCGCGTTACGAGTAAAATTCTGGAACTAATTATGCTGTTAAGCGAGGTTCCACTGTATTTCAATGTATGCCGTTCAATTCCTATTAGTTACCTGGGTAATGGAAGTTTCATTTATGAATAAATAAAACGTCAGTCGTGTGTGAAAGGGACTACTCGCAGTACATGATATTTTCAAATGATTAATTACTTCTGATTTAAAATATACTTAGAATGAAAATGTTTCTAGATAATTTTAATTTTACTTTCTATGTTAAAACCTCCATGTGCACGATTCATTTTAGATACCCATTTTTGTGCGCAAATTTTATATAAAAAAGTGATAAATGAAATTGTCAGCATAATGTTAATTATAACGTACTTCCTAAGTTTCATTTGCGCGAATTTTCAGTACGATAGATATCTCGCATATATTAAGGGTTTAGAGTACCGACAACATTTTACAAACGAGTCTCCGTGAAACACGCCTCTGGATAGGACGATTTATATGATTTCAATGTAAGAATAACTTGTTTACTTGTAACATCAGGCGGCCATTTTATGGTTCCTATTGAGAATGTATAGTAATGTGCAGTGAATGATTTAGAAGTATGTGCATATTTACTAAAATTTATATTAGTTTCGGGGATAAAACTAGTATTGAATTGTGTAAAATTAGCCAAAATGATAGTACATAGCTTAATATAATAGTCCAATACAGATCGAATGCGACTATCATACAATTTCAAAAATAATTATATCTTCAGATTATCATATTTTAGTGATAATAAGGACAAATTTCTAAATTAAACTATTTCACATATTGATTACGTTACGTGGCATATTTTTCACTTGTTTTCTATATATCCTCACACTAGTAAAATTTGTTTTCTTTTTTACACTGTATCGTAAACTGAATGAACAGAATATGATCGAATATTACATGTTAGCTGTCATACTTTCTTAACAAGCCCTTCAAATTAATATTTTAACATATCCCTTGTCTGGAAAAAGAAAAGAATACTAAATTTGTGAAGTGAATGTAAGAAATACATATTTAGTTGGTATGATGTCAAAATTCAGTTCTATCTGATACCCATATTATCGAGTCCCGCCTGTTGTTGCTTGCAAACATTGGTTTGATAAAATATAATGTTACATTGAATTTGATTTGCGATAAATAATCCCTGCCAGTTATAAAAATAAGAACCACATGTGTTCTGCGATCGTGGATGTATTTATTTTTAAATAATACGAAATTGTATAACTATAATTTTTATCATTTGCAAATGTTGTAAATATTACTTGCATGACACGTATCAATTCACATCATTTGATTTAAATTATTTATTGGTCTAACAGTGTGATTGTTGGTTTTGACATATACGAGGGTATATGTTTAATGCATCACACTTAATTTTACTTTTCACTATACCTTCGTATAATTGAATCGTTATATGTTCTTAATTATTGTTTTAAATGTGTTTTATGTATTGATATGAAATTATGTTGCTGACAAGTATAATGAACACTAACCAGTAACGTAGCAAATGGGATTTGGTCAAATAGATAAATCATATTCATTTAATATCTAGGGAATTTTTTTCACTTGCTATGCTACTGTCATACATCGAATATCTCAAGAGAAATGCCACCAACTTTTATACTAATAATTACAAGTCAATCTATATTTTAGATATTCATTTGAAATAAAATTACAAATGTAAAGCATAAAATTCTTTTTAAAAAAAAAAGTTGGAAACATTTATTTAGAGAGAATTCCCGTATTGTAGGAAGCAATATGATTTCAAGTAAAAATAAATAAGCGTAGTTCATGTGCCACAACACATATGCATTTCACTGCCAGAATGATTGAATGTCAAGGATGTAATTTCATTATTATTATTATATTTATAATTTTATTTCGCGTTAGCATG
>JAGJTL010000060.1:792371-830380 GCA_022063505.1 Calosoma granatense | reverse complement strand
AAGTCACACAATATTAATACAAAATACATTAATTATATATACATACAAATATTGTTTATATACATGAAGCAAAAGTAACTCAGTATTCTAAAAAGCAATCCGTTTGTTGATATATTTTCAATATTACGACTTGTTGTCGTTGTCCTTGTTCACACAGAGGTCATGACTTGGCGAACACACTCAGTAACAAATTTATCTTTATCTGCAGCCAGAATGTTATCGACAGCTAGTGAACTCTCTAAACGCGACATGGCTTCTTCGGTGAATTTGCATCCTTTTAGTGATGTGATCACCTTTACATCTCCGTACAATCCAGTCGAGCTTAAGCCTTGCGGAATATTCAGCACAACATCGGCTACTCGACCCTGGTTCACATGCATGGTAATCTTCAACTCGGCATTAGTGCCGTTAAAAGACGTTGGTCCCACTAGCAATTGACTAGGTACTGGAAAAGTACGACTGATAGAAAAGTTTGGTGTTTTTCCATAACACCATTCCCAACTTATCAAGTTTGAACGAATTTCAGATAAACCTATAAAACTGTGAATTATTAGACAAAGAAACAAAGTCACTTCTATGTATACAATACCTGGGAACCATTGGTCAGTGGGATTGACCAATTGGAAACCTCTTTGTTCAGGAATCAGATGTTTACCGCCCTCTTTTACATTAAATGGGTCTGTACGCATGTACTCCCAACCAACAGCTTCGATGACGGAATTTACGTTCACATTGGGATCTTCTTCACATAAGTTCATTATAGGCGATGGGACGGATTTTGTTGCATTTGTGTTAATACCCGTCTGTTGTAAAAGAGAATAACTAATTAGTAAGAATAAGTAATCATAATCTGATTGGAACTTACTGGACGTTTCTGTACAGCTTGACTCAATTCCAGCTTGTTCACGTTCACTAGCAGAGTGCAATGATGGTAAGCATTTGGTCTACCTAGTTTTGCAGCAGTTCCAGAAACCTGCTAAGTAATTGTTAAAGAAATATAGCGACAAGTTGTAACAAAAAAAACTTAATATGGTAGAAAAAAGGATACCTTATAATTTTCTCTGCAAGTGAGATCTTCTCTAGGCGATATCGAAGATTTCAAACCATATTTCCGGAACAGCGCACGAGAGATGAGTTCCAGATTGTATTTTCTATTATATCGTTCACGGCTGGTAAAGAAAGTTAGATTCAAATTGCCTCTGTCGTGATATACAGTACCGCCACCACTGTTGCGACGTGCCAGTTGTACACCTTGTTCTGTCAAACTATTGACGTTAGCTTCCAGCCAAGGATTTTGGTGTCTACCAATTACAACACAAGGATCATTTCGCCAAAGCATCAGTACATGATGATTAGTGAAATCGAAGTTTTTATACAGCCAGTCTTCTAATGCCAAATTAGAATATATGTCATTTGACTGTGAGATGAACACAGATTTTTTTATTTCGACCTTTTTCTGGTACTGTGATGGTGCACTCGCAAAATGTCTAACTTGTGGACTTACGCTCTGACATGTACGACTGATCATCTTGATCATAATGCAATTAGACTTTAAGAAATTCTGAGCCATTTTAGTGACGATGAGAAAACTGTGTTTAATAGTGCGTCACAAATACTGTTCTTCTTCAATGTTCTTCGACAATGAGCTCTTCCACAGAAGAAATGCACACAAATCGTTAATACAATTGTTCTTAATCTCACAATGATTTTATCTAGTTTGATGTAAGTTATAAATATGATTTACAATGAATTCCTAATTTGTTAACAGCAAGGTACGTCGGTGTCCGCCGAAATTAAGGAAATCAGGTATTCGTGTAAAGCAATTGTTTGATGCAACCACTTCCAGGTTTGATGCAGCGTGTTAACACGATACCTGATACCCAGACAGTCTCCGCAGTCCTTCAGCATTCCTCCTCTTACTGTTAAAAGTATGAAAATTATAACCTTAATTATAGTTTGAAACACAAAAATCAACTTATTAAGTTCTCGTATTGTACAAGTAGATTAATTAGAATTACAACAAGCACAACTGCGAGATATTTACACTACAATTTCTTGTAGCTGACTGAATTGTTATCTAAGCACAGATGTATATATTACCGTTCCATTTCTACAACAGTCAGTTCATCCATAAAGGTCACACGGGGCACATAAAGGTCAAAAATCCATCGAAAACAGAGGGCAATCATGTGATAAGACGCTGAAATTTGATTGCGTAAATATAATTCATATGTATATGTTTATACCGACAATGTATAAAAATCACACTGCACAAACTAAGCATGACACACTGAAACAAGAGACGACTAAATCTAAAACAATCTAAAAACACTAGATAAATGACCTTACGTAATAAAAATTTTGACAATTAGCGCGCAGTTGTTTAAATATGTGTAAGTAGCATGTTTTCCTTTAGATGTAAGGTTCATCCGATGACTGCATGTTTGACACGTTATCAGACACATGCACAAATACTGTCATTGCGAAGATAGACGACCTACATACATATTTCGCCTGTTACGAGAAAGGTTTGTTGTATATATATATATACGATTTTACGTACAGTAAATGTTTTTATGAACATACTGAAGACAAAAAAAGCAATATTTGTAAAAGGATTTATATACTGTAGACAGAGATACACAACGATACATGTCAAGTTAACAGAAATATTTATTTGAAATGATGATGGTGAAAACCACAGAATAAATAGCTAGGAATTAAATTCCAACCAATGTTCTATCATATTTACATTACAGTATATGTAAATGTGTCTCTTTTAACTAATTTACAATAGTGCACATAGACCAGCCGTTTTAGAGACAGACAGACAGCTAAGGTGATGTACAATATGCGGTGATGTAAACACGAGTATAACACTTGACCTCTCCGTCTGTCGCGAGTTCAGTATGTATGCAATGTCATAACAGTAGCAAGCGGTTCATTCATTCATTTAATACTAATTCCAATCATTAAATAAGTCATTTATAAAGTAAATTCTTACTACATATTAGAAAAGAGCATAAATCATATTAATAAACAAATATATTAGTTATCAATTAATTACAAGTATTTGAATAATTATCTGTATCACATATAGCATATTACAAAACATTTTACCATTTATGTATTTAAATTAAAAAAAATGTAATCTCACTATTTCGCTGTATACAAATTATCCATCATTGTTACAAATGAATAAAGTCTACGAAATTCTTTAACAAATAAAAGTGCACGTATCTTAATTAGTACCAGAGCAAAAATCTCAGCAGCACACACGCGCACACACACTCAGTACAGTACAAAGAAACATAATTTGGTAACAGTAAACAAATCAGTAACACATATCCTATATTGATAGAACAAATAACATGTGACAATAGTAGTACTAGTATAGATAAACGGACAGACAGATAGACGGTAGTGTTGATCCACATATAAATATAAATATAGTGCTTTTTTGTCATAGATCGCACTGGAACGGTGTTGCGGCAACTTTTTTCGACAGTTTAGTTTCACTGAGATTTGTCGGACTTAAATACGATAATAGTTATTTATGTACCAAGGGTGTTATGACGATGATTATGTCCGAAGAGTGACGATGATGCAGCCCGGGGGCCTTTGGCCCGAGGGAAGGATGTCGCCCGATGGGCATAATCATCTAGTAACAACCGTGGTGCATACAAGACTTTATATTACACTTTCCTATAATTTTTATGAAAAATAAATAGCCTATGACAGTTTAAAATAATTATGACATATGCGTTACTAAGGATTTTGTATTTCGTATCCAAGGTGAAAACAGCTAATAATAGGCAAGTGTAATATAACTGTCATTTTCATCTGGAAAATGTTGTTAACAAATAGTATTATATACCCATGTTTTCATCTTATATTGTAATTTTTATGTAGAAATAAAGCTAATGATTAGTATAGTATTGTATACCCATGATTTTGTTGTAATTTTTATATAGAAATAAAGTTAATGATTAGCGGGCGTAATTAATCATTACGCCCTAGGGTGGTATGGGCATGTTTTCGTATCTCGTATCCCAGGTGAAAACAGCTAATTATAGGCAAGTGTAATATAAATTAAATTTATGTTAAGAACTGAATATATAATTTTTTAAATAAAAGATTAACAAGTGAGTTCCGGCACCTTTTTTCTTACAAAAAAGCACTGTATATACGCACGTGTGAATGAGCGTGTATGTGTATGACAGTTACGGATGTTGATGTAACACTTTGTTTGCAATAGCTGAATGTATACGACACGTTTTACAAAGGTAAAAATGCTACACTTTGGTACTGAAAATACAGTGGTCGTTAAACTTGCAATTATATATTAGTAAGTGGCTTTTATTTCTCCACTTCACAGTAATTATATACAAACTAATACTAAAAATAAATCATATCTGCTACAAAAAAACAAAAAAACGAGATTTAATAAGAACCACAAATTACAAAATAAGAAGTACTAACATTAATTAAAGTTAACATTTTATTACATCAATAATAACTCTGGTCTTCCGAAACGGTTGTCTATGACAGTTTTTAACTGCTTAGTATCTTTGATCAGTCTCAACGGTTGTAATAACTATATCATGTAAATTTAAGCAAAGCCAAAGCCTTCTGAGCACTCATGAATTGCTTTCAACAGGTAAGATCGTAACTTGTCATACGTCTCGTAGACAGGCAGGTCCAACTGGTTGAAGCTGTAATATGCACACATAATTATTAGAATCAATATAATATTCTTTTTTTTATCTAAAACAGCAGCTATATAGACAATTATTTACCAGGTGTGAGCTGAAGGCAACCGATCCGTGGATCTATCGTCACGGTGAATCTGGAATTTCTGTATTCCATTCATCCCTTCGAGTGCACCGAATCCTTGTAATGGCACTTTAGATGTGCCCGTCACGAACTGGAGGAACTTGGCACGGTCAGCTTGATCAAAAGAGCGAAGTGCCCGCCAGAACCATTGGATCTGCATATTAACAAATACCAATCAGAATAATATTCATCAACAACTAGAATATACGAATAACATACCTGCAAAGAATTTGGCTGATACTTGTGGTATTCAGTGTTTGATTTGAGGTCTTCGATGTCTACGTTTGGTAATCCAGATATAAGCAGCTCCAATTCTTGCTCATTGAAAATAGATATAAGTCTTTTCGGGATGATATCGTAAAAACCTTCCAGGAAAGCTTTCAACCTGAAAACTTCAGTGTAAATATCTGAAAGAAAACATGATGTAACTATAAATACATACTGTTGTTTAATTGCGCCCGTCATCTTCATCTGGCACAATAAACGAATATACTCCATCTTGTTTTCTTCTGTAACCGGAATATTTTGTCCGTTTGGTACCAAATCTCTGATCTGAGTTGAACCGAATTCGTTGACTTCGGCACTGAAGGTTAATTCATAACCTATTTCTTCTACATTATGTTCAGTTAAGTATACCAGTCCTTTGTACAGACTGTAGTCTTCACTTTCCATATCAGTGTGTTTCACTTGAATGCCGAGAATATGCTTGTAGAAAGACCGGGTGAAATAGCACTCCAGCAGTTTGTTGTCATAGATAGCTTTAGCTGTAAACAGATTTCAATAATTCAGCTGTAAAGTAAAACACGATTCAAGAAAGTCTGTACCTATAACTCGGCCTACAAACTTGTAGTAACACAAGTGATTCGGATTGCAGTGGCTAGACGAATTGATCATATATGTTACACGATCTCCCGGAGACACAGTGAACAGTGCATACATGGGATTAAATATATCCCTAGAGATAATCATGTACCATTCACGTAAAAGGCCACCAGCATCTTGACCTTCCTCCTCTGTAATGAACAACAGATATTAGTACAAATGTATTGGCATTCTCACTGAAATGAACATACCCTCAAACACAATGTAGAATCTGTTTTTCCATTCCTCTGGTGGACGTCTGTAGAGCTCTCTGAATGAGTCCTCGAATATGTGACTCCTCCTAACGTGTACAGCTGTCTCCTCTCGGCGAATACCGTTGTCCAGTCGTTCCAGTTCAGTTCTGAAGTACTTCCTCTTTACATCGAAGTCAAGGATCCTAGTATGGTCAACCAGAACCGAGAATGGTCCGTCAGCTAAGTGAGCAGAAGTTTGCCTCAGAATCTGGTTCAGTACGGTCCTGTGTTTTTCTATAACAAGTAACATAACAAATTGAGAACAGACAAATCTACAATGCATTCAGATGTAAGTACGTACCAGCAAACTGTAAGAACTTTTGTTGATCAACTGGTACGTTTAGAGGTACAGAAGCTGCGCCCTTATTCGATTCAGCGCTTGCAGACTGGTTCAAATGGCTCATTGGTTCTTCTTGAGCTTCAGACTGTTCGTCACTTTCAGAGTTCTTTTCGGCTGGACTCTTGACAGGTGAGTGCACCAAAAAGAATGCCTCCACTGTCGGCTGTTGATATAATTATATTAAATGAATGGAGTAAGGGAACATATACACGATAAATTTACCTGTAATACAAGCACAGCATGATGATCCGGAGTGTGCTCTAGTTCTAGAAGGCATTGACTTAGTGTGTTCCACAGTAAGCCGAGATTCATCATATCGCTCAAGTTAGGAAGTTCTTTGTCGAATTCCACTTCTGAAACATCAACGAATCATTTCAGTACAGATACATAAAGATATGGTAAACTAAGCATAAATAGTCGAATTCCGGTCCACAATACACATTGTCGGTTTACATTTAGACATGCACAAATTATACTGAAACAAAGGCAGTACTTACGGACATCAGAAGATAAACTGGCTGATGATTTGGATGGCGATGTTGTAGCACTGGTGTCCATTACACTTACATTATCTTCCTCGCTTGAATTTTTCTTGTCGGAGTCTACATAAATGTCCAACACATTGTACAACAACAATTAACAACATATCATTCTAACAACTTACCAGTCTTGGCAGATTTTCTGACACCGTCGTGAATTTGTGCGATCAATCTAAGAAGTCGTAGGAAAAACGCTTGACTCGACGTTTTTGTTGTTAGTGGTGCCATGGAGGGCAATTGAAGATCACAGGATTGTTTAATTTTAGCAGCTGCAGTCACAACAACTGCTTCCTTAGTGAACCTGTCACATAGTAGACCTTTGCCAGGACGGTCACTGCTGGTTCCTTCTTCAGATGCACTTTTTTGCAATCGGTTTGTGGACTTTAGTTCTTCAAGTAAATTATGTATTTGTGTTGTAACTTCTGTAGCTAATGTCAGAGCTCCTTGCATCATAAGCCACAGGACCTAGACATAAATTGTGTTACATTTATACGAACACAATAGAATAAAACTTATCATTGAAACATGTAACTTACCATATAGCGCATTTCATCGGAGCATACCGCTACATTGAACAGTAAAGTGGCTGCATCTTCCAGTCCTTCCTCGGAGCAATTCTTTGCTGTTATAACATTAATAACGAGACGGAGCGAGTCCTCAAACGCTGATACACTTTCCAGTTTGCTGCCTTTACCCTTGAGTGTTGCCTTGCCCGACGGTAGGTATGTGGGCACTTCTGGTAAGCCTAGAGTGATCAGACTCAACAATCGTAACAGCTTGTCTGTCAGCTGGGGGCTTCGTGTAATCACGGGCGATGATAAAATGGACAGCAATTGCCCGAATGTAGATGATTCGAAAGTAGCAGCTGAACCATGTTCTTCCAATGTAGTACTGGAGCCACTGTGTGTTTTAGCTACACTCTTTCCCTTTTTAGTTGCGCTGAGCGAATCCAATTTGAGTAGCATCTCCCAGAAGTCGGTCGGTGAATCAGATTTGCTCTTTGTTGGAGACGCAGATGGTTTCATGTAAGAATTCTTCAATTCACCACTGGAATCGCGTTCTCTTGATTCTTCGTCTTTGGTTTTTTTCAATGGCAGGAAGAAAGTAGGGAAACTCTTCGCTAGTGATATGAACAAGTCTAATGCATGGCGACATACTACTGGCGCTGCTTGTGGATGTACGGTTACGCTCGAGTTACTCTGACGATCGTTCCGTTTACCTGACTGATTCCTGTGAACTATGAACACATTTGCGCGACAACCTAACGCTGCGTCCATTTTAATATTCAACCATGCGGCGTTGTTATTCAGTGATCGTGGGTCTGTGGTCAGTTTCACTGACAATGGACCGGGTCTTAATGTACGTTTACTGGTCCGTAAACTTTGTACTTCAATCTCGGACTTTAACGTGACACTTCGGTCAATGATGGATAATAAAGCTTTAACGATCCAGTCTCTGGTTGGTGCATGATAGCACAAGTTCCGTATGACGCGATGAAGTCGTAATGTGTTCAGTTTTGGCTCGTCGGCAAACAACAGTACGAGCAAACACGACAATGATTCGTGCTCGAGAAGTTGCTTACCGCGCAGGCGCATACCTGGATTGGCGGAGTTACCACCTGATCCACCTGTGACATCACCACGGGGCCAAGTGTTCCAGTTGCAGCGCTGCGGAACTGTGTGTATGGCGTAACGAGCGCCCAGACGACCTACATATACATACATACATACATACAACAAATATATACTAAATGCTACATTGCATTTTTTACCCGCAAGATTCTACAGTCGTATATGAATACATACCTCTGCTTGAGTGACGTAATATGGACGATAAAGCCGTATTTGATTGGAGTTGATTGAGGAACCGTTCTTGCATCATTTGACGGTTGCGAGCCTCCCAATCCCTTCTTAAGTTCTGAGCTTCTGCTGCCAAGTCCGGAGGCAGAACCGAGATTTGTGACTCTTCGATGTCCGTTAATATCTGTAACAAAATTAAAAGAAAATATTAAACTAGAATATGAAAATCTAATTAAAATATGAATACTACAAATCAAGGCAACATAAATTTCATAATTTCTGTTACATAATTACCCACTTATATTGAGTACATATTCATAAGTTGATGTAGGCGATTCCAGTTATATTCACCGCAGGTTTGATCATATTATCATATAGAAAAACAAGCTCGAAATCCACTAGTTTAATTCTTATGCAGGTTGCATCGAAAAGAAGAATAGGTCATTTTACATGGTTGGTTTCTAGTGCATTTTGGAAGAAAAGTAATCTCTGATTCAAATACTGATAACAAAGCATCGCCATCTGTATCATTATTAGCTCCAGATAAAACACTTTAACTTGTCCTTTCTTCCAAAGGATGTTCAACTTCTAACACATACGATGATACATCGTCATCTGTATCAGCATTGGATACAAACTCTGTGACTGCATCATTCACAGTTTCTTTCTTTTCTACACAACTTTCAATGTCAGATTTTTATAGGGAAGATGATACATTCAGACCTATTCTGTAACGCACCTTGCTATACATAGCAATTGCTATGTAGCAAAAATGTCACAAACTGGTATTTTGTAATGACAATTCTTGCTATGCGCTAAAAACAATATTTTTGCTCACCGGTACTCTAGCAATTGCTACGCAGCAACAGATAAACAAGTCTTGCTACGTTCTTGCTAGCTTCAATATTTGACAGTTCTCTGTATTTCTTGTATCGTTTTTTGCTATTCAATTTGGTTTTCGGCTTTTTATTGTTTTTGTATATTATTACAATTATAAATCTGACGTTTTTCAAGACGATTTATCGTTGCCTAGAATTGTATTTATCCAGAAAATGGCGGGTAGACAATTTGAACATTTATTTTTGCGTGAAGTGGATGAAGCACAGAGAAGGTAAATTTAAAAAAATGCAAATTCAGTGCGTGTGGATTTTCAAGTAAAAAAAATCTTTTCCAGGTATCGCTCGCGAGTTTTAATGAGAAAATTAATATCCATTAATTAAAAAAATTAATCCATTCGAATTGGATGATTTTACGTTCGTAAAATTATTTCGACTTTCGCGGCAGTTGGGATTCAGTTTATTTCAAGAAATAAAAGTCTTCTTCCACATTTCTGCTGTTTTTATAGCTCCTCCCTTTTCATTCAATACATTTGCTTGCTCTTGCCACAAACGATCGGCCACATTAACATCGTTGTGCGGTATGATGTTTTGTATTAATACATTTCTATGTACCTCCATAAAATCTAATATGGTGACATATTGTTCAGCAGTGAGTGGTCTTTGCCGATCTGCGAGCCTTTTTCATCATTAAATAGTGTTGAAAGATTAAAATATAAGATTAAAACATTATTTTAATCTTAAAATATGAAATAAGTAACATATCAAAAAGATACTTACAGAATAGCGCTAAAAAGTGCTGATAAAACAGAAAATGAAGACTTTTCTGAAATAATAAAACAATATGTATATGTATATTACTTAACGTAACATATTTATGCAATAATACCAAAATACGCAAATTATACTAAATATAAACCCACACGTCAAAATAATTCAAATTGAAAACTCACAGAATGAGATTCGTACGCATGCGCAGTAGTAGATGTTTTACATGGACAGCACGTCGTAGATATATTCACACATATTTCTTAGCAAGCCCGGAAAGAATTCAAAATCATAGCAAGGTTGCTATAATTGTGCTTACAGAATACCATTTTTCAGCAATATTACTAGCTTCTTGCTGAAAACTTGTTATTTAGCAAGATTCGTAGCAATTGCTATGATAGCAAGGTGCGTTACAGAATAGGCCTGAATGTCATTTATATCTGTAGTAAGTAATTTTCAGTGACTGCTACAGAATTCAAAGTTGTCAGTTGCTGTGCACGAATTGTCTCGCCTGATTCAAAATTATATGATGAAATATCATTGTTTGTATCAGCACTAATTAGCTTATCTGCTACTGCTGGCGGATTTAATCTCGTTATTTCTTCCACATAAATTGTATCGTCTGACTGACATTCAGATGGTGAAATAATGTTATTATCTGTAGCAGCAAAAGTTGAACTTATTGTTTGTTCGACAAGTTTATTCTTAACATGTTAAAAAATGGGCGACGAAATATCGTCATATGTATCAAATTTGTGTGATTTTTCTTCTACGGTTAAGATTCAAACTGGCTTGTTCCACATGATTTTCTTGCGCTGATTCAAAAATGAATGATGAAATATCGTCATATGTATCAGCGCTTTGTGGATTCCCTTTAACGGTTAGAAGATCCAAACTTATGGCTTATGTCAAATATAGATGACGAAATGTCTTCGTCCGTATCAGCATAGGCTGATCACTTCCTGTGTTTCTTCTATATTATTTTCATTCAAAAAACATGTTCAACTGTATCACAATTAACTGCATTTTCTGCATTTCCAACAATATTCACACTTATTGCATTTTCTGCATAACTCTCATCTTCCCAAATATTGCTGACGAAATATCGTAATCTGTACCAGTATAATCTGGATTGTCGACTGATTCCAAGGGATAGCAGATAGTCAATTCATCAAGTTCTATTACAGTAGTTTCATTACCGGAATCATTAGATAATGGTATATTATTGTCCGACGGATTATCATTCAAATTAAGGGGGGCACGATGCACCTCTACCTCTCCAACAACAATATGAACATAATTACGGGCATTCAATACACGCCTACATCGTGAACACATTGTGTTATCTACCGTGTGGTCACCGTACGACTTTCTTATACACATATTATACAGTGGAATCCGCTTATACTGAACTCGCATATAGTGAACACTCGCTTATAACGAACGCATACCCTGAGTTCCGACTAAATACATATTTCATCTAATGTAATCAATTCGCATATAATAAACTCGCATATAGTGAACTTTCGGATATAGTGCACTAAATTTACTCTTAAGTTCACAATATGCGAACTTCGGTAGGTTGTCAATGAATGAATTTTATACTGGCAACTTTTAACAGTTAAAGTAATGCGTATGCTAGTCTAGACTTGCAGTTTCGTGTGTACTGTGTCAACATAACTTACTTAAAAACATTTGTTTTACATTTACATAATTTTAAATCAAATTTACATGGCACACTACGAAAATCATTCTTTTTATGACATTTTTCATTTTTCCTACTATTATTACAAAACATATTCATCTAAACAGACACATCATTTTAAAGAAAAAAATAGATCATTTTAACCGGACTAAAATTTATTGTGGTCCTCATTTTAAAAAATGTAACTTGCATGCTCTATCTTCAGATACATCATGTAAAAAATATTTTCGTCTATCTCTTCGAAAAGCTTGTTATCCATGTAAAAATAGTTGTATTTAACGTTTTTCAAAATTTTGTATCCCTACGGAGTTATAGCGGAAAATTTAAAATCGAAAAAATCATACTTTTGCTCCTATCTAGTGAGCCATGCAATATTTTCCAAAAACGAAAACGCCATCAACATCGGACCATAAATGTGCAACTTTTGTCTAATTTAACCGACTTCGTATCTCTTATGGTTTCGGAGATCACAATGGTGAGCGTTCTGGAATGTTCCAGCCTGTATTTATTGTTATTATTTATTAATTAATTCGCAACTTATTTGATTAATTGATGGGGAGAAGTAGTCATGAAATCTGAATGTCTGTAAAAGTTATATTTGCAAATTTGTAACATATCCAACTGTGATCTGCTTTTTGAAACTTTGCGGGGAACTAACATCTAATAGGACTAGCGAGTACAAAAAATTTTGTCCTAAGTTCGCTAAATCAAGGGTTTAATGAAGAATAAAAATGAAAAAAATTACTTACAGCTTGGCGCAATGATGGCTGCAGGTTTTGGAAGAATGCAGCTGCATCAACAGGATCATCGGGATTGGTTGTGGCTGCAGCCTGTCGTTGCTGCTCAAGACGTTGTTGAGCAAGGACTTCTTCTTGTAGAGCTGGCGGCAACGCAGCCAGGAATTCAGGACTCACTTCAGATGAGCCTGAAGCAGCCGCGTCTCCTGTGCTTGTGTTTGCCTGTGCTCTTTGTTGTAACCTCATCAATCGTCGTTGTTCGGCAATCACTTCACGACGTACATCTTCTGGGAGTGCCTCTAAAAATGATGGGTCTACCCCTTCTGGGATGTCCATCAATGGATCACCTGAAGATTGTGCGATCAGGGTCACCTCGCTACTGTTTGCACTGTAACAAAAAACAAAACAAATGCAATGAATACTAGTTTCATAGCTTTCAAGTAAGTCAAAATATTTATCACAACTAAAATTCTGATCATTAATATGTTCCTGGTGCAAATGGATATTGTAATTCCAGACCAAATAAATAATTTATTTATATAATGAAGTACTTATGAATAAGGAGCATGTAATAGGTAGGACATTTTAGCGGAAGGTTCGTAATTATAAAAGATAATTACCTTAGTTCTTCATCTTCGTTAAAGTTATCCGCATCAGGAGTGTCGTCATCTCTACTAGGATCCACGGACACATCTGGACCTTAACAAAGAAAATATATAGTTTGCTACACGCTGAAGTTCATGTACATTAAAGGTAACATTATATTACCTTGGCTTATTTCTCCTTCAAAGTGTGGAAAATCGTCTTCTGTTTGACTGTCACCAGTGGGAAGGCTTACATCATCTTCATTGAGCATCTCGAGTTCATTGGATTCGTCCGCATTAGCAAAGATGTTCACTAATTCAGGATCATCATTGCGGTTGCTCGCAGCATCTGTGTCTGGACTCTCGTACAATGGATCGTACGGTCTGGAGCGCATCGGAATTAGCAGCTCCATGTTTGAGGACTGATCACTCTGATCACAGCTATTCGCATCGCCATCAGTTTCGGTAGGTGCAGTAGTCGCGGTGGGTGGCAGTTGTTGCGGTTTGTTTTCATCTTCAGCTTGTGCAAACTCGTTACTACTATCGGGCGGTGTTCCGTCATCACTGGGTTCTCCGGAGATAGAATCCTGGACTAAGATGATAGAAGGTCCAGAATCCCCGGATGCATCAGACGAGGATATTTCAATAACGGGATCTTGTAGTGGCACAGACACTTCTGAATCAAATGAAATGTCCAACGTATTAACGTCAATGGTTCCATCTTGGGATACCACAGCTGATGAATCAATGGATATTATGGATGTATCCAGAGATTGTATAGGATCGTCAGTGTTCTCTGTTGATGTATCGGACGGATTCTGATGTTCGCCAGACGAAATTTCAATAATGTCGGGATCAATTATTTGTTGCGGTGGTGCTGCGTTTACAGCGTTACGTTGGCCGTCGAGTCCAGACGGTTGTTCTGGTGGGAATCTACCTGAAAATTCCCAGACATGACCGGCGCGTAGCACATTAACAGGCTGCGGATTGACACGTTGAGCTGTAGCATTAATGTCTCGGGAGCGTGGACCTGTAACGATAATAAGAATATGCATTCGCGATAATATAAGTGAAAAACGTGTTTGACTTACTCGAACGGTTACGTATAGCATTCGAGTCTGATCCATCTTCTACTGCAACAACGGCTGTGACAGCGGAAGCAGCCACGGCTGTGGGCACCAACGCAGAATCCACCAAGCACTCTGGGAACAATGGATCCTCATTTGATCGCGATTCCTGTGTATCGTCCACTTTGTCTGTGGATCGTTCTGAGTCGGTTTTCTGGTATGGGTGATATTCACCTTCATTATCGTCTTCCTGACGTTTACGTTTCTTTTCGTTATTCTCCATATCACGATACTGTTCCAGAGTAGGGATGAGTTTGTGAGCTACATTCACGCAGCAATCAGCTTCAGAATCTCCATCGAGCAGTTTACTTTCTTCATTCCACCAGTACAATGCGGACGGAACATGATTCAATGTAGCTGCCAAACTTGGTCCGAACAGATATCCAGCTTGATCGACAAAATCAATTTGTTCCTCTGCGTGCGGGAAAATGCCGAAGCCATTGTCCATGACGACAACACGATTAGATACACGAAGACTTGGCTCCGCAATTACTGGACCAGTGATGGGTAGGTTCTGAGAACCGGGACCCAATAACCTGTGTGACATAAACAATCATTGAAACACATTATAATTGGAATGTCAGACCAGGTAATTATATATCAGTTTAGTGAATATTATTTCATATAATACAATACACATTATTACGGTGATCGGGGAAATTTAGATCAAGTATGTATTACGAATGAGAAACGGGAGCAAACAATAATTGCAATTCATGAAACATTAATTATTTCGCCTGTTAAACTGTGCAGTAAAATAATATTTACTACAAGGAATAAATAAGGTGTCAATGTTGACAGAGAAATATATATTTTATGATTATTTAAACACAGTTGAAACAACGGTGTTTCTGTAGTATATAAATCCGTTGTTAAAACAGGTAGGAAATATGAAACTTATCTTCTGGAAGATTTCGAGTAGCAATTATTTCAATATCTTTGCATAAGAGGAGACAAGACAAACCTCTGTAGTATAACGGGTGGATTTTGATTCCTTGGATTAATTTGTAGGTATTGATACCTTCGTTGGCGATTTGTTCTCTGTGTTCGTGACACGGACATCGTGTTTCCTTCACCATTGTGTCGCGACATGAGAAGTGGATGACTTGATGGTGCTACCAAACAAACAATGTTCCATTTCAGTTAACAATCGATATGTTATTATTGATGAAAAAATGTCATGTGAGCAATAATTCTATTATCCATTTAATTATTTTGAGGAACAACTATTATAAAAGAAACGAAAGCAAGACACACTTACCTGCAACTTCATTGTTACTAGCACTGTCTTCAAATATGCCGAAGGGCAACTGGAAACCATTGGAGGGATTCCAATGAACCATGCGGGACACAGAGTCTGATTCCGGATCCGGATCAGAGTACTGAATCATAAGTACTTCTTCGTCTCTTTCCGGAGCTATGCGGAAGATACTTGGGTTTTCGTTATCAAAGAACCCGAGACCAGTATTATTATCTTCATTCTCCTCGCAGTTGTTATCTTCGTTTTCCTCGCCTTCTTTAAAAATACAGAATCATCATTGCGACTTTGTTAGAGAACGTAAAATCAAATGAGTAAAACGCATTAACAAATACAACTAAATAATATGAATAAAACAAAATAATACATTACATTTGATTAACAAGTGAACAGTAGAAATAATGAAAACATTAGTGTGTAAAATAAAATGTATACCTTCATCAGTGTCATCATCGTCTACTTCATCGTCATCATTTTCTTCATCTTCCACTTCTTGGTCTGACGGATTAGAATCAGATTCTCCTGAATCTGTACTCATCAGTTCCTCCTGCATGTTCAACATATATAACTTAGCAAAAATGTGATTCTAATATATCCTGTAGTTTATGTTATGAACTTGTCTAAGACGGTAATAAATTAGTATAACATCTCCACGCGATAAGCTGACCGCATGATACTAACTTGTTATGATATAATAATATGAAAGTACTTACAGTAACGTCCCGTTCAGTTTCGTAGACTAAGTTCCTAATTTCGCCATGATCCTCATCAATATCCATGGCATGATGAGATCTGCCAGATGCTACGTCACTATAACTACGGTTATTGGACTGATTGTCACGATCCAGCAACTGATCCATGATATCTTCCAAGCCTGCTACATCGCCTTCCTCCTGAGTCTGGTTTTCTGAGTGTGGCTCTAGACTTTCTGCAGTCGCTGAAATATCATGTTCAGTATTCTCGGCATCTTCCGACACTTCTTCGCCTTGTGCATTTGTTACTTCCGTGGAAGTTGTACCATTCTGGTTACCGCGACCGTTCTGCTTTGGTTTAACGAATTTAGGTTGATAATTGTTAAGCGGCTGGTTAACAATACGGGACAGTGTTTCCAGTGGCTTCAATGCTGCGTTCACTGTATTTGCCATGTTCGGGCTTGAGAGATCAAGGTAGTGAGGAATGCGGGCCAAGTCTGCTAGCAGTCCTTTGCGTAACATGATCTTCACAATGTTGTTGACGACACTGGGGTTCATGTGTGTTGCAGACTGAAGTCGTACCCCACGGAATGGAGTACTTTGGCCGGTTGGACAGTTATCGATCATTGTTGACACGAGTCCAGTCAGAAGTTGGATCTGAGAATGTTTGTCTGATCCCTCGGGCATGACTAGAGCACGATTCAATGCACTCTTTATTTCGGTTACCAAGACAGACTGAGCGTCTGGCGAATGATTGCAAGATGCAATGGCTGCAATCAGCATGCGCACCATCATAGAACACTCAGGATCGGGTGCACTGTCACTTACTGGAAGTAGTTTGTCTAACAGGAAAGCTAGGGTTGAGCAGTCCTAAAGAGAAAGTACACCAGCATTAGTATCTCCTTCTAATTAACCTTATTCGTTCTTATTCGTTATATATATCTGTAATAAAATAAATCAACTTACCTCGGTTATTAGTTCACTTTGGCCCGCTTTGTAACTGAATTCGGTAATGAGTTTAGCGACAGCACCATACGAACGTACGGATTCGGCCAATAGTTTAAGTATCAGATGCTTTGGTAGCAGAGGTTTCTTGGCCTCGTCGTCAGGCAGAGTATTCTTGGCCGGCGCACTGTCCTTGTGGCTTTTGCTGCTACAATGAAGCATCGGCAGTTCATCTACCGGATCACTCATGATCGTGTCACTTGGTGTGGATCTGTTGGTTTCGCTAGTACGACGATGGGAACACTTTTGGGAGCTTGAGTTGTTCTTGTCTGGCGAGTTACCAGATGAAGCGGTCTCTGCATACACCACTGGTGGTTTGATCAGTGTGTTTAGTAGATCATAGATCACCTGAACTGATACTTCCTCATCCATCGGTTGGGCAGGAGATCGAGTGGGTGGTTCACATCTCAATAGAAGACGTTTGTCGTCCTCTTCATCTACGAAAACAAGACATATAAAATTAATCACCTGCCACAACTGAGAAAAAACAAAGAACTATAAAATCAATACTTACTGCTTCGTCTATGCAATGCGCTAATGTCAATACGCAAAATTGATTTGCAAACTTCTAAGAATGCTTCGGGATTACGGCAAACGGCTGAACTAACTTGTCTGAACAAGTATAAGATTTCTTTGTGCGATGGTGGGATTGTATTCAAGGCACGGCCTCGGATAACCTTCTCGATGGCTAAACATAGAGTTTGTGGTTCTTCAATCACGTGACGGATTAACAACGTGGCCAGGGTTACAAATCCGGTGAAGGATGACGCTTGGGTCATTTCCAACAACAAACGGACACCGCCCTGTTCTGCGAATATTCTGGCGCAGCGAAAATCACGTGTGAGTCTCAGGCAAATGCGCATCACAGCATGCAGTGTGTCCCGATCAATGGGTAGTTTCATCAGGTTCACGCAAGTCCGTACGATTATCACACAGCACTCTTCACTGAGGCCTTCGACAGCAATATTACGTGTGCCATTTTGGCTGCAGTTATTCGCTACAGGACTTGTGCTGGTCTTTGGTGCTACGTCCGGATCATCCAGCTCCATATCTTCTTGCTCGTCACTGTCCTCCCGCGGCTGGACTGCATTAATGAGTGACATTGAAATGGGTCGGTGGTTGCCACTCTCATCATTCACCTGTCCCATGTGACTGAATGTAAGTGTGTATCTGCGACGACCGCAAGTTACCCGTATACTGTTCTCGCCTGACCAATATGCGTCGTTAATAATCTTGTTGTTTACAGTAGAGTACGGACTCCACTTGGATGTGGTTAGATCGTACCACATCCACACTGGTGTTGTCACTTTGTGCATCTGATCTTTGCGCTGCGTACATAGAGCTACTTTCTCTACCAAATCTAGGAGCAGGAGCGTCGGTGTCAGCCACTTAGGGGTTGTAGTATTTGCCTCGCCAGCAATGCGCATAAAGTGTTCGCATTCCACTAACAGTTTGATGAGCCCTGGCAGAATTCCTGATCTGCGGACTGCTTGTGCGCACGGGATTCTCATCTCTTGGAACACGGGACCTTCGAATAACAACGTGAACAGATGAATCCTGACGGCCATTTTAGCGGTAAGTTCACCATGGATCATGTGGTCGAGTACATCAGATGGATCTAGATCTGCATGATTGCCCAACATCAGAATAATATTAGTGCCGATTTCGGACAGTAGAACATCTAACAGATGGTCCCTATACATGGCACCATTACGTTTAGTGATTGTGACAAACAGGTCACAGACACGGTACACTGTATCGGGCAGGATGTCTAACAAACTCAAACAAGTCGGTAGTGCGTCACGTACGAACTCGTCGATTGTCCGTTCAGAGAGTGGAGTACAATCTTCGTCTTTTGCTTTTTTGGCTTTGCTGGGATCAGCAGACGGACTGAGTGACATGGCAATAGCAATCATCTGATCGCGTGGTTGTGGATTATTCAACAGGTAATCCGTGGCCTGTTCCATGTTATTTGTGTTAAGTAATGCCTCGCGGCACTGTTCAAATGGGAAGCCCATATCCAATAGTTGGTACAGGTGATCATAATTGACATCTGTCATGTGAGGTAATAAATCCGGATTAGAGGAGGTTACACTGTTGAAAGTATTACCTTGTTCACCTTCCTGTTCTCTAGTGGACGACGTCGTTTCCATAGCGTCCTCTGATTTATTCAGGCGCTCTTTTATAATTTTCTCGCCGCGTAGTATGTGTCGCATAATGGACAGCATAGACTCACTCATCCTGCTTCCGTAGTTTGCCAGAGGTGTCTTTCCCCACATAAGTTTCACTGCGTCAAACGCCAGTTTATGAATTTGGATCAGATACTTGACCGGATCAAAAGGACAAGTTTTGTAGACGCCCCGGACGGAACTTTTGTTCGCAATGATATGTGGAGTATCCAATATTGCTTTCGGGTTTACCATTTTCTCAAGTAGCATAAGCCAAGCATCTAGGAACTCACCGGTTCCGTCAGGTAAGTCTGCATGCTCCAAACCCAATTCTATTGGGATTTTACCGCCAGCAGATAGAGCCCAGCGGAAAGTTTTAAAGAACGTTTCCTGCCCTCCAAGACTTACGAACCTCTGTAACATGAGGTGGTAAGGATATCTTTTCTCGTCGAACAGCATTGGGCTGGTGAATCCAACACTGCATATCAAAAATGTGAGTCTAAATTTCGGGATGGGAGATGGTGGTAGTTTTTCCCAGTTCAATCCACTGGCCAACAGACAGTTCAGAGCAGTTGCCACAGATCGTGCAAATGGTCCTGGGAACGGTGGTGTTGCCACTATGTTTTGTCCACGTCTCTGACGAATCGGTGTGCCAACGCACAACTTGACTAGAAGACCGAAGAGTTCAGCCAGGGCACGGCCCAGTCTTGACGAAGCGCCCAGCAGTGGTCTAATATATTTCAACTGTTGACTGGTGGGTGTGGTACGTTCATCTTTAGTTTTGCTCGTAGACGGAGCAACTTCATCTACGTCCATATTCACAGGACTTGATTCTGTGCTTAAAGCTTGCATAGCGGAAGTCATACCACTGGCTCCGGCACTTTGAGCATCTACTGTTGACGTGGAACTGTCACCTTCGGTATGCTGAAAGTCATATAAAATAGGTTAGTATATCGTGACAAGATACACTGTATGTTATAACTTACTTTATCGTGAACAACAAGTCTGTCCATGTCTTCCTTGCCAAAGTCACAATTGGCAGGGATAATGTCATCACTGCAGAGGGCAAGTAGAAGTGTACTCTCCCAGACTAAGGATGTATACAGTTCGGCTAACACGTTTAAAACGTTGAGACCGTCTTCCGATCCCCAATGTTGTAGTGACAAAGAGCGAATGTCACTCTGACCGGTACGACACACGTGGACAAACATAAGAACATAACCGTGGGCTGCGTTCATTGCGTGTAATAAAGGCGTAGCAGACGGATTACTGAATGCTGTCTCAAGATTTGGAGCGTTTGCTAGTTCATGTAGCAAAATGGAGCCGCCCGGCTTGTCTATGTTCGAGCATAAGGACTCAAGTGCTCGCAATACGTCAGCTAGCTGAGTCAGTCCTTGTTTCAACACTTTTGGCTCGTGAGCTAGATTCAGAATGGATTTGCAAACTGAGGCTACAGCTTGCGCGGCTGTCGTCACAGGACAATCCACTGGTAAGTTAGGCAATGCGAGGATTTTAAGCAGTGGCACTAAGCCACCCTGGGTTACAAACTCCCGGCAATGATCATCAGTCGAGTTATTGCTCAATATAGCATCCACAAACTTCATTACATTCAGGATGTAATCCACCAGAACAATAGGTGTCTTTTCACTGGACGCCTGATTGTTTGTCGTTTCTTGAGAGTTTTCATCACGATTCGTATGGGACGATGTGGAAGCTTCCTCTTCATCTTCATCGTCTTCGTCGGAACTTCCGGCCTCGTTTGCGCCTGGTGCGCGGGGTACAGGTGGCGCGGTTACTTCAGATTTGCTATGTGCCCGTTGGCAAACATATTTGGTATCGGTGCCAAGTTGACATAGTTCTTGCAGCAATTTAATGATTGCAGCGGTTGCATCAACTTTCAAGCTTGGCTGGTGTCGCATAAGTTCATCCATGGCGTTACCCAGATTGGAAGCAGTGTCGCCCAACGGATCAGAGCTACGTCTTCTACGCATTGCCGGTAAATAGTTTGGGGACAGCAATACTTTAAATAATCGCTCGAACGGCTTGCATTTAACGAACGATGCTAAACCTCTAGAGTTCAGGCATAAAGCACTGAATACGTTGGGTAATGAACCTAGTACTTCTCTGGTGGCCGGTACTTCCTTGATCAAGAGTGCGTGAAGTACAACGTCTGTGAGACCGTTATCCTGCAGGGAAGATAATAAACTCGGTTCTTGGAAAACGTACACTGTAACCACGTCGGTGGCAAGTAAGAACAGTGACGGTCCATAGTATTCTGCGTTACTGATTATGTGTTTCAGCGATGACGGCAACGTTCCCTCCATTACGTGGCGAATACTATCTGTAAATGCTGGATCCTGTAGAGCTTTCTTAAGGAAGTTCAGCATTGATTTTAGAAGTGCGGCTCGCTGTGGCAGACAAGTTTTACCACTCTTAGCAGCACTGTAGTCCATATTGAGAGCGAACTGAGACTCTTCTTCGCCTTCCAGCGTACCAGTGGACTGGGAACTGGATTGCGAGGATGATGGTAAACCGTCAGTATCGGAAGCAGTACCTTTCAATCTTATTTCGAAAGGCTGCTCTTTTTTACACAAGTTCACTTCCACCTGCACAACACAAATACATATATAAACACTGCATTATGGTTCAATCTGACGCCTAACATGATGGTACTTACGTTCAATCTATTTATGAAACTAGAGAGACCTCCATGGTTTTGGAAGGAATGCATGTCAATATTTGTGATTAAATCTATAACGCGTACAGCTCGTGTGACAAACTAAAATAAAATATTTTATGTTAGTTCGGGTGAACGTATGTAATATTCAAGTAATGTTTTATTTACCGTAATATGTTCTAATTCGTTGCCATGCCAGTTGATGACATGGAGCAGAGATTCCATCATGCCGCAATTAACCAGGGCATCGCCGCCGGCTTCATAGCTGGCTAGGTGGTACAGGAACGAGAACAGTGCAGTGGCCAGCGGTAGCGGAAAGTTCGACTGAGTGCTAGACTGATGCTGCTGCCCTGGTGTAGGTGAACTGCGGAACTGAGTTAGCGTGGCAATGCAGTTCCTAACTAATACTGGCAAAAACCCATGATATAAACTGGCCCCAGTCACGTCTATAATCATTGTAAGCCTCGAACCGGGCTTTCTGTGAAAATATTTAAAAAAATATATATTACTCACCATCTATTCAGTTTCATTCAATGTACCGTAAAACTTGCTTTTGCAATTACGTAACTATTTATTACCTTATCACAATGTATTTCATAACAACGAATTTACTTTGACAAATAAACATACAGTTCAAAACTATATCAATTATATAATGTTCTAAATCTTTTTAAAATAAATATACATATATAGAACTTACTTGGGAAAATGTGGATTTCGATCAAGATGTATGATCGATGTTAACGTCCTCAACGCTGCCGATCGAATCTCTACCAAATATGGCAACTGTAGCTCGAGGAGCTCTACCAGTTCTTCCAGGAGTCCCGGATACAGGAGCATGTGTGCATTGTCCTGCAGCGCATTAGAGTATACTAGGACTGATAAAGCCTGCAGGCGGGCTTGTACGCAGTACAAACGGCTTTTGTAGTCTGAGAATCGCAACGCTAGACGAACGTGTGTGAAGAGTAACATCTGTAAAATACAACATTGTAACATTATTTTGCACTGGTAAAATGAATCATTAACACTTGCCTCTTTTTCTGGTGGAATATTATACATTCCCATAAGACCGCGCATGATTTCCGCCGGTGACTGAAGCATTTTATCAATGCTTTCCAGATGGATGTAGTTTATAGGATGTTTACCACTCTTTGTTGCGGTAGCTGTGTCCTGTGTGTCTGTGTAAAATTCAAAATGCAACGTTGTTGCACTCTGTGGTATCGGTTTCTCATTGTTGCAGCAATCTGCCAATCCGAAACCATTTTCTTTACCTCCCCAGCTCTGTAAATCATACAGATGCATTAGTACTATATTATATAATTAACGGAAATTATTGAATCCTACCTCTGCTAGGTAATGCAAGCGAGACAACAGTATCTGACGTTTGTCGCTGTTGAGGCGAGTAATGAAATTACTACGCTTGGAGAACATGTACAGCAGGTTGAGAACTCCTAGGACAACTTGCATATCTGAAGAGGCCAACAGGGCATTCAGATGTTCCATACTGTTGTATAAATGTCGAGAGAACGAGTGCTCGATGAGCAATGTGGTAAAATGTAACGTCCATAATAACAACTTTTTGTCCTACAATAATAATGGCAACGAATCAAAACAATTGATTCATACAGAAAAATAATGAGTCACATTGCAACAGTGTTCAATATAAATCGTGAATTTTACAATAGTTATATTTCGAATACCATGTATAATATTGTGTCGAACCAAATGGTCACAAAAATATTTTAATCTACCATTGTAAAATCGAATGACAAATATGTATATGTTTATAAAATTTAGTAAAATAAAATTAACGTGAATAAAGTTTAAGTTGAATCATTACTTACATAATATGGTGGTCGTTTAAAAATTATCTTATTTAAATATTATACTCCTGTATGTGTAAGTGTATGAACAATAAAAATGATATTTTTGTTTTAATTACAATTATGACACTGATAGTTTCCAATGAAATACGCAAGCGTGTATCTTCAGCTCTACCGATTCAATTAAATTTAAATCTTTAGTCCAATTTGTTAATTTCATTCTTTAGTTTAGTTATGAAAATGATTTGTTAAAAAATATATAGCTCATGAAATACAAACACTGAATTTAACATACTGTAACAGTTACAATGTAACCTATAAGAAGCTGTCATGTTAATAAAAATCTATATTAACTCTATATTAAAATCATGTATTACATTGCGAAATATGTACATATTTTATTTTCTGTTTTTTTAAAGACAGGCCCCCATAAGAAACCACGAATTATTTGTTTTCTAAATTAATTTTCTCCATATACAAAAAATGTATATTAAAATTCGTGTTTGGAATTAATTTTTTGGCACAGAGCAATGAACAAAGTTAATAGAAAATCATTTACCATTACAATAGCATTTCTTGCAATTTTACATGAAGATTTATTGGAACACAGGGTTTCATGTTTTGTCATTAAGATAATAAAATAAGTGTAGTAGTGAATCCATAGACATTTAGACAAAAATCAAATTTAACCAAATATCTCAGATTAGAAATAATGAAGAAAAAAATTAACTTTGTGTCATGGATAACAAATATTACATACTTTAAAAGAACATATTGAAAATATAGTTTCATGTGAAACTAGGTTGTTAAGTTAAAACACAAAGAAATGACGTCATATAATAGAAAATATACGTAAATAATAATTTGATTTCCGACCAACTGATATTTAACATTCACACATAAATCATCGTCCACGTGCAAATAATCTGTTGATTTGCTATTAGTTTTGTAAAAAAATAATAATAGTATGTTAGTGATAATATTATGTAGCACATTCATAGTATGAAAGCATATTATAAACAGTGCCGGGAATATAAACAATGTGTATTTTACCTTTAGGTTGTTATTATTCCTACATAAATACGAGATAATACAATGGTACGACGATTTTTATAAATGTATGATTCACGGTAGATATGTTATCAATTAAAATTTGCAACTATAACACTTACGTCTGATTTAAATGTGACGTCACAGGCGAGGGCCCATCGGTTACTGGGCACGGAATCTGCTGCCTCCTCTAAGACATTGTCAAACAAATCGAGCACCTCGATCCAATGAAACAATTCACATTTTCCGAAGGTCCAAGTGTCGACTTGTGACAATTCCTCCAACAGTTCAGATCGTGTACAAGACTTGAGTTTGTCGATGAGGCTCTGGCACTCGGCGGGTACCTCCGACGTGCTCTTTTTCAGTCTACTTCTGTCTACTTTCATCTTTATATGTGTTTAAATAAGACCACATATATCTATAAACAGAACAATCGTATAACTAACTAGAAATATTCAACTTTGCAAACGATCACATATGAAACACTGTCACTAGAAAACATCACTTTTATCAAATTCAGCTTAACTTGTTCACAATTTTCAATGTCATTACGAAATCAAAAATTGGCACAAAGGAAATGCAAAAACAATAAAATCTGAAGTAAAATAACAGCAGTGAGTTTACAGTTTATATCAATGGTTTATCAAATTTCGTATCAGTGAAATATTTGTTAACACTTACTTAAACATATCAATAATTTCGCGCACAAGAATACGATCCCTGAACAAACAAAAAGCAGCACTATTTCTAATTTCAATATCACCTACGCTCACTAGTTTAACATCCAGTAAAAATAACAAATTTTCATTATTTCAAGTAGAATACATAGCTACATCACAACGCCAAGCAGCCATTTTGAAAAATAGGAAGAGATCTAGAATAACACACACACTTCACAATACAGATGGCAGCACATGTGTCCGTCATCAAAAGGACAACAAATTAAGCGCTATAGAATAAAATATATTTTTTTCTTGGATTACATTACCAATCATATATTTGATATACAAAATAGCTTGTTTCCTGCAAACAAGGAAGTTATCCAAAACAAATGACATTATTCCACCAGTTTAACTCCATGCCTAATGAAATATCATTCCGTTTCTTCACACATATATCACATTTATACACGTATAACAAGAAAAGTTAACACATATAAAGAATACTGAACGCAAATGTACCACAATGTCACGTCACGAAATATTAATGATGATTCGTTACGATTACTAACGGTGTTTCTTACACACTTTGTCAACATCAAACTATATTTATGAAAGACAAAGTCGAAAACGTAGATGAAAGAGACAGAAATGTGCTTATTTTCCAGTTATTTTTATGCCATCTACAAAATAGTATTGAACTAATTTTAAATAACAAACCATGCATTACAAGCATTTTTTGTGGGCTATATTTTTAAACCATATTAATTTTATAAATAAACATGACAAAGTTTAGTTATATTAATTGAACACTAAATTCCAACTGTTTTGTTAGGTACAAAACTTATTCCATTGTTTTTGTAACTAAACATTTATCAGCACTTACTCACCATTGTTTCTAGCGATAACGTTGATTAACCACAAAAGCAATACGACAATAAATTAAAGAAAAACATAAAAAGTCACCGGATCCTATAATTTATGAAAATAATTTTTAATTGGAAAACCATCAAACTGCTTCAGGCTTTGACATTTATAACTAACTTCAGTATTGTCCTACTTTATAGCAAAGGGATCCAAATAAGAATATCGATAATTATATTAATTCTATAGTACGGCACTAGAATGCGCATATTACAGTCGTCCGATAAAATTACATTAAAATGGTCTTTATTCACTTCAGTTTCTATACTATGATAGATAATAATAGATATTTTACTAATATTACAATATTTCTAATTACAAAATGTATGGTATCCACTTAGAGATGTCATTTTTCCCGTGTTTGTAACTGAGGTGCTGATAAAGTTGATCCGGCACACCAAATATCGTTTATATGAAACTGTCGTCTTGGTAAAAAAATAGCGAATGGATAATATCGAAATTAATAAAAGCATAAAATTTTACTTTCAGTTACTTTTCACAAGTCTCGGTGTTAATTAATTCGGATTAGTTAGGTTACACAATATTTAATTTTCATGTACGAATAATTAAATATATTAAAAACCATTTTAAATAAAAATATCATTAAAAACGCAAAATTTAAAAAAATATTTCATGTCAGTCACCCGTAATGGCGAGTGCGCACTTCGTGCCAGTAGCTACGCACCGTTTTTGGGGACCGGAAGCTTAAAAATGACGCGTCATTGTAAATCCGCCATTTTATAACGTTGTGGGGCAAAGCACCACGTATTGAAATCATTGACTAGATTATGCTTTATAAACAAAATTCAGATCAATTCAGTAAAATTAACAGGAAATAATGTGATATTTAGAAATATGAGATGATAATGTTTCCACTAGTGTGCGATAAACACGCCGCACTATGGGGCAGAGCACCCCCTTGTGGGACAAGCAAGATTAGATTCTTCGACTTAACTTATCGCCAATGAAAGGAAAAACATCTGAATTAATCTGTTTTTCAACGATAATTTGCAAGTGTCGTTAAAACTTATTACAGAAAATGATATCAATTTTGCATTCAAAATTTTAAAATAAATGAACTGGTTATTAACACGACAATTAAAGTTTAATAAAACACGTACCTTAATATAGACGAAAGCACCAACTATCGGGACCATAAAATTGAATTTCTTTATATTCGATTTACTAACTTCGTCACACAGTATTCGTTAACTGAATAAAATTGTAGCACGATTTCAAAGTTGCGCTTGCGCGTTGGGTCTCTTATATTAATAATTGACAGTGGCAAAGCTACGTTTTTGGGGACCGGAAGTTTAAAAATCTCGCGCCATTGTTGATCCGCCATTACATCAAGGCGTCAGGCAAAGTGCTCCATGTTGGAATCATTGACTAGAATTTGCTTTATAAACAAAATTCAGTTCAATTCAGACAAATTAACTTATTTATGGGACAGAGCTTAACTTATCGCAAATGAAAGTAAAAATAACTGAATTAATCTGTTTCTTAAACTAAAATTTGCAAGTATCGCTAGGCTTTAATACAATAAAAGTTATCATTTTTACATGCAAAATTTTAAAGCAAATTAACTGAATTATTAACACGATAATTAAAGTTTCATTCAACACGTACCTTACTATAGTGCGAAGTACCAACTATAGGGACCATAGAATTTAATTTTTCTATATTCGATTTACTGTTACACCGTATTCGTTAACAACCAAATAAAACTGCTGCACGATTTGAAAGTGCAACCGTGCAATAGGTCTCATATACTAAATAAGTAATAGTGTCGAATCCACATTGTAGCAGACTGGAAACTTTAAACATAACGCGCCAATTTAACACCGCAATTCAGTAAAATTAATGTGAAACAACGCGACATGAAAAAATACGACATGAATGCTGTCTTTCTCACTCATATGAACACATCGTATCATGGGGCAGAGCACCCCCTGTTGGAAACATCAAGATTAGGTAGATTCTCCGATTTCATAAACTTAATTTTTTGCAAAAAATATGAAGAATGACAGCATTAATTTGTTACACGACTTAAAATTATTTGGGGTAAAGTTAAATTTATGGGAATTAACCAGAAACTTTTGAAAATGAGTTTCTAGATGGATTCGGTGGCGTAGGATACATATGTGGCGAAATTTATTCTGCGGAAATAAATAGCTTATTCGAGGCCAAGAGAAAGGGGCCAATACACACTGAACAAGCGGCATAGACACATGCATGACAGGCATGTTTTTATAGCAATGTTACTAGGGTAGGATAGAGTATGGCATTCTTTTGGCCCCTACGAGTCAGCAATTTTTTCCTTCAGATTTGGACTCTACGCCACCGAATCTATTTAGAAGCTACTGGTTCATTTCCATAAACTTCTTATTCCAAAATTTGCAGATATCGCTAAGTCTAATTACAATAAATAATACACAATATCCATCTACATGAAGTAAATTTTACATTCTAAATAAAACATGTAATAAATAAATGAATTTGACTACAACAAAGTAACACTTACCTTATCATGGGGTGAAGTACCAACTATTGGAATCACTCAAGCTAATTTTTCCAAATTCGGTTTATTAATTTCGTTACAAAATATTAGTTAAGAACAAATGAATAAAGATATTGTACGATTTAAAATTTTCGGATTAGATCTGTTACACAAATAATTTTGAATACGCGTTTGGACTCTACCAAATCAAATTTACGTCAGCTTACATCTGTGATAAACACAGAGTAATTTTGTTTTATAACAAAAATTATGATGAGCAGAATCGAGTTGACTTTGGTTTTACAAATATTTGCGTTGTTCACATTAGTTCGCATGAGTTGGTGCTAGTGGGCATGGTAATCACTTGTAATCAGCTGTAGTTGCATTGTGGAGATGTTATTTTATTTATATAAAGCGAAATAGTTTGTTGTAGCAGGTTATAGTTATTAAAGAAGTGGTATTTCTATGTTCAAAAATAAAACATTGCATGAGATCAAAATGAATAAAAAGGTGTCCGAATTTGAAATATCTCCTTTAAGAAGTCTTGATGACTTCTTATTAGAATCTGCCAGATTTCAAGTACCGAATATCAAAGATATGGATAAATGGGGAAATAGAGTGATAAATAATTTGTTATATTATCAAACTAATTATTTTATTATGTCTGTTTTAATGTTTTTGGTAGTAGGGTAAGTTTATAATATTCAGTGTGTCACATTATCTTACATATATTCTACTTTTCAGGGTTCTTCACCCCACGAAAATGGCCTGTGGAATGATGGTGGTCGTGACCGGATTCTTGATATTTTGTTATGTTACTAATGAACGTAGGGCAGCTAGTAGGTTTAAAAAAGACCATCCCATACTTGGCATAGTATTGATCTTATCAGGCGGTTATTTCATTACCTACATGCTGGGATCTCTGCTAGTTTTCTTTTTTGGCATCTTACTACCATTTTCTGGTAAGTTACAATGCGTATATATTGTACCGATTTCAATGTAAATCATTTTAGTCACATTTGTTCATGCGTCACTTCGTTTACGAAATATAAAGAACAAATTTGTGAATAAAATGGAAGGAATTGGATTAAAGAGGACTCCTATGGGTATTTTTCTGGAAGAACTGGGATTTGAACCAGAAATATAAGAAATTAAACAATAATTACCTATATATGTTATGGAAATAATGCTTGTTTTAATATATGTATATAAATACAGCAATACTAACATAAGCTAGTGGTTGAGAAATTAACGTAATCCAAGTCACAACCGCTCAACTGCTAACTTACGTTGGGAACTCTGTACATATATAGATTTTATAATATATCCATTTCATATTATGTGAAACTAATAGACTAGCTAGTTTTTCATGCAGTTTGTCTTGTGAATACTATAAATGTAACATAATACTACTTACATCTTTCAGTAATACATATACAAAAATATTTTAAAACAGGACTGTTAATGTTCGTATTTATTTAGCGAATTATTCAATATAATAGTGTACCGCACAGCTTTGTTATCATACATACATGTATATCTTGATATTAATAAATATATTTATGAATTTATACTATAAAGTTTCACATTGTTGTCTGACTACATACACAATATATTTGTGCTACTGTATAGAATCTGTCAATTTTAGTATGTCTTAGTACAATCGTTAGTATCTAGAATACGTTATTGATCATAAATCATCAATTAATAACATTGATTATATATTGGAGAGGTGCATTTTAGTAACGAACTATTTTCTGATTATATTATTTTTTTATTCACAGTTTTGTTCTGAAAGTTAATAGAGAACATAATATTTCCAAAATTACATGTTTTAACATTCTGTTTGAGTTTTCGTTTGATATTTAATAGATTACTCTTTATTTATAATATTAAATGGTCAATGTCATAATAAATGAACGGTACTTAAAGTAAAATACAATGAACGCATTCAATTATAAAAACAATAATAAACTATTGCATAATAAGTATTATTTAAATAATTTAAAATAGTATAACAATTTCATTGAGATAAAAAATATAACAATAAATTTCTCAATGTCAAATATTTATAATTATTTCTTTGTTATAATACAAGTTTAAATATATAAAACTGATCTTTATCATTTAATAAAATGTATGACAATTCATAATGTATATTCAACTCGTAAATTTCATGATCAGATATATTTGAACATTTATATTTCAATGGGACTCTTTACGATCTTTCTTCTTGCGTTTTTTCTTTTTATCCATTTGAAGTGTTTCTTGTTTTTTCACGATACATATACGACAATACCAGTCCTCGTTATCATCTGGAGGTACTTGTATACCAACACACACCCTGAACATAAAGTTACAGAAGTTACAAATTATCAGGTGACACGTACGTAATGATACTAACCAATGGTACCACGCATCGCAATCATCACAGCCAATCATCGGACTTCCATCATCCTGACCTCTACAGGCAGGACATATCCACACTTTCTCCCCATATTTATCCTGAAATATCTCAAAATATTTAAATATGTGTTGAAATGAAGGAGTAGAACGTGTTTCTACATAAACCTGACCAAAACAAGAAGTGTGGTGTACATTAAACATATGTAAATATGAAAATGATACGATGCCGGAGAACATGCTGTTATGAAAATGTTAAATGCAACAATTATTACTACTATTAACAACAGTAGTACACAGCATTGGGTACTATCATTATTTCTGTTCTTAATATTTTCATGCTTGTGTTATATAAAATTCATAATATAGTTGCTTTATTTCTAAATGATATAATACATAATTTTCTCTTTGCAATCTGTAATAATAATGGTTCAATAATCAGAATAAAAGACATATCATTTTTACTTTCTCTTTTTTAAAGTTGAATAACATTTTCTCAAAATAATCTGTTATCATTTTTGTCTAAAATGTTTCCGATGACAATAGGCATAAAGCAGCTAATTTTTTTTCTATTTTTATAGAACACTTTGTATATCACAGTGGGATAAATCCACCATGTTCTAGAAATATCTTTGTTATTTGAGGCAATGGCGCTACGGTCAAATTAGTAAAGTTGGGCAGTATACAAATACAATGAAAACAATATCTGGATCACTGATCATTGTTGCCCACTTTTATAGTAAATTAAATTAAAATCGAAATAAGTTGTAAAATTCAGAAAAATTTCTTCTGATTTTAAAACCGGTTGTCCACGATCGAGCGGAGCGGAGCTAGGATGTTTGCGTAAAAAAATACACACATATGTGAAGAGCAACGAGCCTACTATATTAAAGGGGCCACCATGCCCGCAGTGTGAATTCTGGTTCAACTTTATCGTTTAGCGTGTTTTTAGCTTGGCTGAACACCTAGTTACTCATGTTGATTATTTTCGTTTTTCGATGTAGTCTACAAATACAAATTTTAACAACTATTTTCCACTCCGACCCGTTACAAGTGGGCGCTCAGCTGAACCTGATTTTTATTACTTTATAACGCGTATCTTGCTAGAATATTCTGAACAAATACAGTTCAGCATAGTGTAAATTGATAAAAATATGCAGACAATATTGTACCAGTAGTTACTGATCACTCTGAGATCATATAGTAAATGACAGATTTGTTTACATCTGTTCTAAATGGTTGACATAACAACGTTGGTTCAGATAAAATGCCTAACCAGTACAATGAATCAACTCACCACGACAGACGACTGTTGCCGTTTTTGCAACATTGATTTTTGTTTACCGGGCATGGGCTTAGTTCCGCCAGGTGCTGCAGAAGCAGTAACCGATGCTCCTTTGCTGGCATTCGCATTTATCCGTGACCTTCCAGGTATGGGACCACTCTGTTTCGGACTTGTATTCGTTTGAGAAGCTCCAGTATCGTCCTTATTTCCGTGAGAGTCCTCTGTGTATGTACAGAATAAATATGCAGACTCATGCTAAAAATTTATTCTGACCCTCAAATTTATTTAAATACCATCTATGTATGTATGCATCTTTGACAATACATACATTATCCAATGTACCGTCTACATACGTTTTACACAGAATGTTTTACACAACATACGATGAAAGTATCAGTGAAGCTGCTTTGACGCAAATGAATATATCTCTGTACCCATGCACAGGTTACACCCATATATTTAACATTAAAATACATTTATCGCAGAAGGCACTGTTGTTAATCACCTTTTAGTACTATACTATAGACTGAAGTGAAATATAACATGCTCATAAACTGTCAATTTGTCAAAGCATTACAATGAAGAAATCAAATATCACTAAATATATAGAAATAAAAATAGTGATTCAAACGAAATATGTCTATATCACAATATAAAGAAATGGTGCTAAATAAAGTGTTGGACAGAACAAGACTTGCAGTGAAAGATATCAAGAACAGAAAAGCGTAAATCATAACTAAATCCAATACCGACTAATACAATCAATAGAATATATGTATGTACTAAACAACGTAACTTCACATGAGAAATATTTTTTTCATAAATGCACAACACACAGTGTGTCGATTTACCGAAATATTCAGATAACAGAAAAATGATTGACAGCAATCAAACAAACTACTAATGTAGAACCTGACTATATGTGTTGTACATATTTACTCAAATATAACTAAATCCAAATACAGATGAGTGATAAATGAAATGGTATTGGAATGGATCTGAGGGAAAAGGATTGTCCGTATATATGTATGTATGTACGTGTCGACGACTTTCATTGAATTAAAACACTTGGTCAGGTTTTGTACTGTAAACGTTTCGCATTATTTTATATCTTATCAATGAAATATTGACCGTCATTGATACGTTATTGTCTAGACATGTACTTACAATATAAAATGCCTCTGGCGCGGAAACAGTTGCGCTAGGAGGTATTTGTATATTATTATCAGTAACCACTGGCTCTGGTTCCCCAGCCCTCTTGATATCTCGGCTTTTAATTTTAGACATGGTTCTAAATTTCTTGAGTTTAGTGTGAGTTGGGGGTGAGGTGGAATCATTGGATATGGTAGGGTGGCGGGGGGATTTGTCAAGAACATTAGCTGTTGACCGGGGTAAAAATAAATCATCAGAAACGTGCAAATCGGTATCACAGGCTACAGTCTTACTTGAAGCCTTTGGTTTCGGAGGACGGGTAATTAGAGCCGAAATGCGAGCCAACTCTGGTGAAGGCTCACGTGTATCCTGTGTCTCTGTGGTGTTATTAGGCAGCGTTGATGAAGCAATTTCTTCCTCTTTCTTAAAAACGGGTTTTATCATTCTGCAATCAAATTAAATATCACATCACTGAAACATTTCTCACAGTAACAAATTTTCTATACATGTGTACTTACATCTTCCGAGCAACTACATCCGGGGTTCGTGGTCTTGGAGAACCAATTTTCAAGGTGAGTTTTGGTACAGATCCTTCATGATCCCTCTGCAACATTGAACAATGACAAACAGAAGAATGCGAGTAAGTTGAACAATAACAAGTTCTTAAATTACGATTTATCTGAATGTGAAAATTAATGTCCATCGCCGGGATACGAATCCAGGTCTTTTCACTTACTGGGTGACTGCTCTACCAACTGAGCTACGAAAGACATTTACAATTCACATTCAGGCCGTGACCAAATTTGTTAGTAACTTTATAGCGTCGTATGGTTGTGGTCATTAACCTACGAAGTATGCAACAGTATGGACACGTTCTATGTCATCAAGACTGTCTAAGAGACTTGTGAGTATTTTACATTAGATATTAATTTTCCCATTCAGATAAATCGTAATTTAATATCTAATTTACGCTGTGGCTGGCTTTGAAGCCGGTATTCAATCCTCCGTAAAACAATAAGTTCTAATTACTAACCTCCTTCTCTTTTTTCTTCTCACGTTTCTCTTTTTTCACCTTATCTTTTTCCTTTTCCTTCTTCTCCTCTTTCAGCTTCCTCTTCTCACTTTTGTTTTTAATTTTATCTTTTTTATTCTTCTTCTTAATTTTGTCCTTTTTGTCCTTTTTATGTTTCTCTTTCGGCACAAACGGAAGAAATTCAGGTTTTTCAGATTTCTCTATTGGATTTGGTGTGATAGGTGGTGGTGGCTTTTCTACCGGTTCCTCGACCGGTTTAACCGGTGGTGTAAATGGTAAAGTAGGCATAGCCGGTGGAATGTGCGCAGGCTGACCGAATCCATGTTTCGGTAAACCAGCTGCCATTGGTAGTCGCGGAAAGAGAGGATTTGCGCCCAATGGTGCAGGTATCAAACCCGGTCCGTGTATAAAACTCGGGTAAAATGAATACGGTGGGACGGCTGGTTGTGGAAGAATAGGTACGGGATCTTCTTTCATACGTGTTAAAGGATCGTCCGGAGTCTTAGGACGATCCAAATCTGTTTCAAAAGGTTCACACTTGTTTTGGCGTGGACTCATAGAATGTTTCGAAATTTTGTTCTTATTTTTTACCTTATTCTTTTCCTTTCGTTTTCTTTTCATATCTTTCTCTACTTTTAGTGGAGGAGAATGTGAAGGCATTTCAGGGGTCTTAGGAGTGGAGGGAGTTCCGGGAGGTGATATATCATCGTCGTACAGGAAGTCTTTATCTGCAGGAACTGGACTTTTAATTACGTTAAATACTTTAGGAAGTGTGTCCACAACTGGAGTGGGTTTGGGGAGTTTCTCTGAAGTATCCTGTTGTTTCATGGACATGTCTAGCGGTTTATTATTTGAAGATTTTGATTGGTCCCAGTTTTTCATATCAGACTCATCTATAATGAGATCTGGCGAACTTTCTCTGGATTCTGGAGGCATTTGTTCGGATTTCACTTTAGCTTTTTCTGTTTTTTCAACTTTATCCTCTTTTACTTTCGATATTTTCTTGAAAATATTCAGTTTGGACTTGTTTGGTTCAGAAGACAATTTTCCTTCAATTACTTTATCTGGATGTAGCGGCACAACTTTCGGTGGTGGTGGTGGTAGAGGCGACGAAGCAGATGGTTTCTCATTTTTGGCAGATTTCAGTGGAATTTTCGGTGTTTTCACAACCGGTGAAGATTTCACATGGTTCACTGGTTTGCTAATAGGTTCTGGCGGAGGAACAGCGTTATTATTCGCTATGTTAGCAGCATTAGCTTTGATTGCCTTCATTTTAACAACATCTTTCATGCTGGTGAATTTCTTAGCTATTATATCTTCCGGTAGCGGCTTAAATAATTCTTTGCTAGCTTTGTCCTTTTTCTTTTCCACTTTCTTGGAATCTTTGATAATCTTAGGACCTTTCCTCTCAGTGCGGGTTTCATTATTCGTATTGCTATTACTGTGCAATAATGGAGAATCCATAGTATTGATAGGAGTTCGCGCCTCGGGAAGTTTTCCCTCACGAGCTGGTGAAAGAAACCCGGAGGTCGTCATCATGACACTACTTATTTCTCTAGTCGGCCTTCCCTCTTCCTCCAATACTAGCCTATAATGTGCGAAACTAAACAAATTAGATGATCAAATACATGGTTACAATTGATACATGTTTGACAATCCAGAAACAATTTATTTATTACGTATTTATAAATCAAATTTACACAACAAGTCCCATATTGTAAAACGTGCACAAAAATACAAGTAAAATTACTTAATTTTGTATATTATTAGGTTAGTGTAATTTTAAAACTGAATAATTAGTCACGCATATTCGAATCAAGAACGAAAATAAGCTATATTGAATATCTATAGAATTACGTAGACATCTAGATTGATGATTTTGACTCGACATTAATTTTTATTCTAATTTGTTGCAACCCGACATTTCAATATAAATAATACAATTCATAATTACAAGTTAATCAGTCAACTACTATTCTTTTTCTGTTTATATCTAGTACAAATCTAGACGGAATTTCACACTAATGTTTAATGATCGGAGGATATCAAAAATCTAAGAAAAGATAATAAAAAAACATTACTTGAAACGTTGTTTTACAAATTTCTTCATTTTCTTCAATTGCAGTACCAATAACCAAGTGCAGCTTTAATTCCCTACTCCAAATTGTCCAAAAAAGCACAACACACCATGCAAACACAGTCTTAATGCGTAATGACACACACCACTGCAGTGTCAGTGTGAAAATGTTATTTTGTTTATAGACAGCATACAGGTGACTATATGTGTTATTGTATGAGTAATTGTTTCTGAAATCTGATGTTTCGCACCGTTTTAAAAGGAAAGGATAATACAAACTTACAAACAAATTACTAATATATGAACAATAATATCAAATCAACATATAAATTATTTATTTTTACATGCAAACATATAAGATATGTTAAACTAATCAAACAAAACCGAATTCTGAACGAATAATACAAGTACAGATTAATTTAGAGTATTAAAAGTTTTTTTTTTCGTAGTTCATATGGAGATATTATTCCAGGGTCCCAAACTGATTATAGTAAAGTTAATTTATACTAAATCATTTGTAAGTATTATTACCTAATTTATACTAATTACAGAACACTCGATCAGTTCGTGATCCTGTATACAACTAATATAAAATACTTTAGTATGAAACAGAGACATGTAGTCAAAACGAATATTACATTATATCAGTCTGATATAACAAATTACGCCAGGTATCATTTTACATTAAGCTGACACCTGGATAGTGCAGGTTGGAATGAAAACCAAGCCTACTGCATGGTATTATGACTATATACAAAAATTTACAGGCATATGGATGATATTTACAAATTCACATCACAGATCATATGACATATATGAAAATTACGTATCAAAAAATTTGCAAATAAAAAACCACATAATATAATCTACCGCTCCCTGCACGCGATGCAGGAACTCTATACAGATTAAAGCAATTA
>JAGJTL010000060.1:742338-783414 GCA_022063505.1 Calosoma granatense | reverse complement strand
CAGAGCATGCGCGTTTCTAAGCCAAATTAGAACGAAATAATAATATTCATGCGGTAGTTGAGTTTGAATCCATCGATTATACAGTTGCGTTACATTTTTAAATAAAACTGGTAACAGTCAGTAACAGAATGGTCTTCGTACTAACGTGAGTAAGTGCAGTAGTGTTTCTCGTCAGATGACAAGTCTCTGTTCTACACTGTCCAGAGAATCATTATGGATGAAAGTCAACTGGTGCCCGCGGCCTTGAAGCAAGCGGGAAACCAAAAAGATATGGTTATAGTGTCGGCGAACTACAATAAATTATCGGACAATATTCGCCGATTGGCACCGCATGGTTTACAATGTACGATGTTTTGTGGCGGGACGAACTGCAAGTACGAAAATCCTGAACATTGGACTTCCAGTGATTATGCCATCCAAGGGATCTTCTCAAATTGGTAGGAATATAAAGTCCACCTCATTTACATAAGCACTTACGAAAGATTCAATAGTGTTTAGCGAAGGAAACTGTATCGGACATCCGGAATACCCGCGACACGCAATCTCATTCACGTTCATTTGTTTGTAAACCCTTGAAATCACTTTTAGTTTCACACATTCGGTTCAGATACAGAAGAAATATATTTGTATTTAGTTATTTAGTATATCTATGTGACGTTGACCAACTATGAAGTATATAACAAGTGAATAGAATATCATTTATCACGTTAAATTCCAATATAATTTTCTTATTAACGTAGTACGTAGTTTTCGAAATAATCCAGCTTGTACGAAGTTGTACGGAAAAAAGCATACTCCAATTCAGAGTAAAATTTTACTTTATTTACTTGTTTTTGATTTTGTAATAATAAAAAATGTTGTTGTCCAGTGTAACTGGGGAATTGTGGTTCTTCAATTATAAAAATAAATACAAAAACACTGTGATTTGCCTATTTTATATTTATTTATAAATATTGTATTGTAGGATAACTGATGATATTTTGGCTATGGCTCGTCCAAGTACTTCCATATTAATTAAAAAGAATGTTATACAACAATTTCATAGGTACGATATTTGTTTATACCGTTGTAATAAAATAATAATAAATTATCCCTAAATTTAGTTGGGGAATAAAATCTATCATAAATTTACAAACACATAAAGAGCATGCAAGTTGTGGGCCCCCATTAGAAGAATCAGGATATACGTACGATCCTTCTATATTTATGGAAAATAACAGTAAGTTTCATTAGTCAAAATAAATCATAAGTAAAAAATAAAAAGAAATTAAAATGTAATATTTGAATTTATTTGACTAATGTACAAAAAAACGTTAAACAAAATCTGTTATGTTACATTTATTTTTACGTAATACACTTTTTCGCTTGTATCTGATGATACATACCATGTATTGACGAAATATGTAAAAATAATATTTGTCTGCAATACGTAGTATTTTACTACAATTTCACATGGAAAGATTACGGGGATGCCACGTTACAAGGACTCCTGGATATGGTTAAAGTTTTAGCATTTGCAGTGAACGAAGGTCGTGTTGCTATTCACTGTCATGCAGGTAAGGCATAATTTATGTAGTAACTAACTTTACTGATTGACATCTTGCGATAAACGTAATAAATATTATATATTCCACATAGGGTTACCAACATTCCATCTATGCTTATTTGGAGACGTGAAAAATTGATTTATAATAACTGGAACATAAACAAATATGTGCACAGTAGAAGTCACTTGAAGGTGCATGATTAGTATGAATATTTTATTAACAATTTATTACATTCAAATGCAAGACAAATCACACTTTGAATTTACAAAAGAAATTTTATCTTTTTTTCATCTTTCAATATTATTCATTAGATAATATTATCGAAATAACTAGATTCTGAAGTAATTAAAATAAACAACATCTATTATATTTATTTACTCATAACAAACTAAAATACCATAGATATCACAATTATAAATATTATCGTAAGAACAAAATTTTATCCAAGGAAATAAAAATTATTACGTAAATTACACAAGGTCAAAAAAATAATCGAAACTATATTTCGTCGAATTATGTACAGTGACTAATTACTGTTGCTCTAGAACTTACAAAAAAACGTGCGAAACGATATTGTTGGCAATCCTAAAATAGTTTTCCGTTTCTTAATGATTGTTACTTCAATAATTTTACAAATATTTAAATTATTACAATTAAAAAATAATAACAATTTACACAACATAACAAGATCACAATAAAAATTTTAAATACAAGAAATATGAAGTTACAGTCACTTTTAACTAAATTGATTACATTTTAAATATAGGAAATCACAAACTGCCAATTCTTATTTACTGAATGTGTTTATAAATGATTTGTTTTATGCAAAAGCGCAATCGAGCAGACAGTGTTTCAGTCAAGATTATTTTTCAAAAGATTTGATTTCAGTTAATTGAAATATTCACTATTTCACAATATTTCCTGTATAAATATAATCACAGAACATTGTCAATTAATTGGACGTGTGACAGCGCTAATTGTTCATTCGTTTTTATAATATATTGAGGAGCAGATGTGCCTCAGTGGAGGAGGGATATTGTACAAATTGCCAATGGGCCGGCCAAAACTGACTGCGATCAAATTAATTTGTGTTATATTATGTCAGCATTGTATATTATCTAATTTCAAGGGCTAATTTTTAATAAAAAAAGCGTCTTTGAATATATGTTATAAATTTGTTCTAATTTTCATAAATTATGTATTACACTTGTACATAACTCTTTAAAAAAATAAAACGTAACAAAATATAAATACATGCAGTATAAAAAAAGAAAATACTACCGTTTTTCTAAATATAAAGAAATGAATACATACTCAGACTAGTCCCGACAGTTTTATAAATATTATATAAATAATGATCCATTTCGTTAATTAAATTGTAGGACTTGGAAGAACAGGCGTATTGATAGCATGTTATCTCGTCTATATTTTACGAGTTAGGGCCAATGATGCAATTAATTATGTCCGATTAAAAAGGCCCGGTTCTGTTCAAACAAGAGGACAAATATTATGCGTCCAAGAATTTGCTCAGTACATACTTCCACAATCAGTAGTCTACAATATAAAGTAAGAAATTGTGTTTATATTTGACATTCACTTTGCATGCTAAATGAGTCACAAACTAGATCTTGCCGCTTTATTTATTCATGACATATTGTAAAGTTACCTATCAATAGCCGTAACAATAACCAATATTGTTATTAATAATTTTATTTATTACTCTATATTCGACAAGAACTAATTATTGATTTGACATTACAGATATAGGTATGAATTATTCAGCTCAATAATTTGAAGTATAGTGAACTGTGTGCAAGTATCAAAATATGATTTTGAACAATTAATTTGGAAAATATTTTCTTTGCAATAAATTTTGTGATGGTAGATTGTTTTCAACGTATATTTTCTTATCGTATATTTTATCTTTTGGAGGAAATTTGAATACAAAAAGTGTGAATTACAAAAAATAAACTCATTAAAATATGTTTGCACAAGAAAATCAATAAAAAACGATATTTACATTTTGATAAAAACAGAAATTGTGGAAGGTTACGAAACCGAAGCGTTACAATTATAAATTCAGTATTTATTGTGTAATAGCTATTATTTTTACTATGAACATTGGTGCAGTATGCCATAAAAAATAAATGAGTAAGATATATTAAATAATATTCAGGAAAACATATTCTTGCAATCACAAAAGTTGAAAATGTTAATACGATAAGTGAACAAAAGTATTTTCACAGTATTTTATAAAAATGAACAATAAATCAGAAAGTACGACTTGCAGATTTATACTTTCGTAAACACTGGATATATCTTTTAATGGCACACATGAAGCAATATTTAATTTAATTTATTGTGAAGTTCAGTTTCGTGACCACCTTATCATTTTATATATTATGAGTCCTTGATACCATAATATCACCTACTATTCTGGCCTACTGTCCTTCAAAATTAATATAAAATGATCAGACACTGAAAACACGAAGGCTAGAATAAATGGTTAATATACATATGTAGACTTGTGATAACATGTCATATATTTCAGAGATTATTTCCAGCAACGTCAACGTAAACAGAAGAAGGGTCCTGAATTGTCCTTGCCAAAAAGTATAAGGAATCAACGAATTATTTTACACGGATATGAAGAGCGTTCCTTAAAGCATTTACCGAAAGTATAAAATCGCAATAATAAATATGTCAAAATAAATTTTAAAGTTTTTTATTTTGCAGGTAGTTTATTGTATATGCCAAAGAATATTAATTTTATGCAATTGTTGGTGCGATGAATTCGCAATTGGTAATGTACCGTTTACAAATAACTTTCTAGTAACGAAAATAAATTTTGAAAACCGAAAAGAGAGCTCCACCAGTATGTTACAAACGGATACAAGTTGTAAGATGTATTTTTACTTGTTTTTCGTTTTATTGACTGGTATTTATTGATTAAAGTGGTGTAATAAATGTTTGTTTTTTTACACAGTAAATGTTTGTCGCACACGCTATTTAAATTCATAGTTGAATAAAAAGAAAAATACGCCACAAATGCAGAAACATTTAATTCAGTGAATTAGTTAACTTTTTTCTACATAATTATCTTTTTTAAAAGTACTTGTGTACATGTGTAAAACATTTATTACGTGAATTACACCGTAATTGCAAATATTTTCATAATATATATTCAATTGTTTTTCATCATAAGTACTTATCATCATATTATGTTGTAATATACGAGTATTTATTGTATGTACATATTATAGCGCAACATACGCTGTCAAATACTAGTGCTAAAGAGGTAAACATCACATATCCAGCAGGCGGAAGTGCACGTTCATCCGCTGAATGGAATGAATGCAGATCTTCCGGTGATTGTTCGACATTATCTGGAAACTGTGAAACTAACAGAGACGTGCCTGTATCTACTAGTGACTCATCAAATTGCGTGGGTATGATACATGTCCTCATGTTCCAAAACGGATGTTAATTGAATTTTGCAAAATATAATGTAAATGAGAAAATGTCATGTAAAATAATCAATAGCGTGATGGAGGAAAATATATGTCATTTATTAACTAAATCACGATATCTATTCTTATCCAAATTGTCAGAATTTGTGATAACGTGTAGAAATATACTGTCCACAGAAATAAAAATTGTGAATACGATAAGAAAAATCAATATTGTTATATATTGCAGAATTCATTTTAAAACGCGATACACATCTTAAATATGTTTATTGTATTAAAATTTTAAAAACACAATTTGTTTTTCAGAATTATTATCTGATATAAACGATGATTCAATTCATGAAAGTTTGTATGAGAATAAATGTTATCAACTATTATCCCAGTTACAGTGCGGAAGTACCCACGAAATATCGAAACCATATTCTGTTGAGAAAGTGACAGATGCTTTGCTCGCAGACCACAGTACTTTAGAAGAATCAACAAAGAAATACATACGGCAGTTTGAAATTGATTTTAACTGCAGCCAAACATCGTGGGCTCGGTTAAAAACTGAAAAAAATCTGTTAGTTCTTTCAGCATTACTGTATGATTGGTTAGAAAGTTTAAAGTATCCAGTAGTAAATAGAGAAGATTTATCAAATATTGTTATTTATAATAAACGGCCGGAGATATGTCTGCAGAAATTAAACATAGTAAGGTTTATTAGTTAAAGTAAAAAAACGTAATAATAATAGAACAAAATGCTTTCAGGATAGTCAATATATTGTTGAATTCATTTTGAGATTTATAACGCATCTTCAGCCTTGTGTAACTGCAACAACTTTAAATTTATTGAAAAGATTTGCTGCCTCGTTTACACAGAAGACTATACTGTTAGCCAACGTACGATTACCAGCAGGTAAGACACAATTTTACGTACCATCGTATGCTCTGTAACTTGTTAATGGTTATAGTATTTTGCAGTATGGTTTATCATTTATGTCACTATACTTTGCCTTGTCTGTTATATAACAGATAAATAGCATTAAAAAATATGCATGCATACATGTTACTATTATAGGCCTTGCAATATGCACACCAACCAATTACACTAAGCAAATCGAAAAACGTTCTGCAATACCTCGCTGCACAGCTCGATTGAAAACTGATTAAATAGTGCCTATTATGTGTGTTGCACAATCAATACTTCATCTCATGGACGCTGACATAACTAAGTACATGAAAAAAACAAACTAGTGAACTTACGTATAATCATAACAATCATAACAACACTTACGTTCTGAAACAAACATTTGCTTGCAACTTGCAACGTTCCGTTGGATTGCTTTCACAACCTGACGTTTGCTGCGTCACTCTGGATGCTTACATATCCTGACGCTTGTAGTATCCCGTTGGAATACTTACAGATCCTGACGCTTGCAGCGTTGGAATACTTGAGAAATCATTGCTTGTTGTTATTAATGAAGCTGACGCAATACAAGTATAAAACGATGTTATTTAATCCCCGTGTTCATTAATAAAAATAAATCATAATCCTGTTCTTAATACTAAAATAATTCCTTTCATATATTACAAAATTATGGTGGATTTTTGCAGGAAAAGGATTTCAGAAGCTGCGAGACGGTACTCTGGAATGCGTACTGAATTTCATGTATTCCTTATATACTATATTCGAAGCAAATAGAAGATCTTCAGCTGTAAGCACGAAGTTCTATGAGTTGTGCTCGGGTAGTGCGAATGTGCAAAGCTCCAGTGAAACTGACGACGATTCAGATGTTGAATATCCTGTTGCACATTGATACAAGTTTTATTATATAGTAAAGTGATTAAATAAATCTATTTCTTTTTTAGTGGTGGTTTATTTTACAAATATTTGGTTATAAATAATCGTTGTATAAAATATTTCGCATGTACATAATATATTTACAACAAAATTTGAGCAGTCTTAATAAAAAAAACGTGAGCAACAAGAATTTCGCGATATTTACAAATAAAAAAAGTGAATAACAAACTTGGAATTTGGACTTCATAGCTCAAATTAATTCATGTGTGAAACCATCATGCTAATGGTTAGCCCACTGGACTCTAGTACATCTAGAGCAACTTGCTTGCTTAATTTTGTAAAATCGATACCTTCTACTTCTAGAATTTTATCTCCCATCCTCAAAACGTCACAGTTGTAAACTTGATCCACATAAATACCCTACGACATTATCAACATCAATACAATGTACATTCACTGGTAAATGAATCATGTTACCTTTCCATCATTCTCCGTGATGGTGAATCCTAAATCGGGACTTCTCTGCAGAGTGACTTGTACAACTGTTGCATTTTTATGTTGTCCAAAGACCCATTTCGCGGCACTGTTCTCTGAAGTAGTCGCGTTCAACTTGCTAGGAGCTGGAATCTTTGTTCTAGAACCTCTATTCATATTGTTGTTATCCACGGCAACCAAATTCACGTCTAAATCTCGTCTACACGATCTGGGCGAAGCGTGAAACTGATTATACGATGGCATACTGTTTGCTGACTTTTCATACGAATGCATCTGTGTGTCTTGCATAGATCGAAACATGCCTGGTGAACGTCGCATACTCGGAGAGCTGGCTAAATAGGGTATTTTGGACACTTTCTCAGGGCCGCCGGGACGTTTGGGTGTAGGCGCTACGATATTTTGTCCAGGTGAAGGTTTGTCCTGGATGAAAGTTCTCGGTTTATAGTCAGTTTGTGTGAGATCATCTTCCTGGAGATTCAAGTGAAGTGGATGCATGTCGCTCGCTATGTTTGAGACATTATTTTTGTTGTCTATGATTGGTTGTAACTTGTCATAATCGTTTCCCTCAATTGGGCCAAGAGAGTATGTTTCGTTTAAATTATTCGAGTGTTCGTTCCGTTCTAAAGTTGATATAGTCGGAGAATTCGGTGCCTGTGAACATGTAGACATGGTGGTACTTTCAGGTGCTGAACAGTCGTAAGTGTTGAAGAACTGTGCTTGTAGAGAATAAGCAGCCGCTATGTGATATGGCGGAGGCTGCGGTGTTGACATTTTACTATCACTCTTGCTACTATGCACACCTGGATTCGTCGTTGGACAGTTTGTTAAAGCGTGTGTCTGCATATCTGTCCGGATGTTCTTGGCTTCACGAATCACTGGACTACTATCAAACGCTATTACAGGTTGTGATAACATGCAAGTATCAGGTACGTTCGCTTTCGAGTTTATATATAATTCAACGTTCAGATCTGACTGTTCGACATCGGAATTGTTCAGTTCCCTAGATTTCTGTGGTACCGTGTAGTTCACGGTTTTACGCTCCACACTTGATGGTTGTAAATTTGTTTCTACGCATGAGTTATGTGGTGTTAGCGTGACTTTTGCTTCTTTTATCTGCACCGACTGAGCAACTTTTTCTCCCTGTAACAAATATGGCATAAAATCATTTGTGAATTTGTGCAAAAGAAGAATGTCATACCGGTCTATGTTGTGTGACTGTTAGACCTCTCTGGAGGTTTTTAGCGTGTTTAGCTAAAGCACGAAGTTCCTTAGGATATGGCGTAGGTGCTCGAGTCAATCTTCCCGGCTGTTCAATAGTTAGAGAAGCATCAGTTGCAAAACATATATGTCTGTGTGTGGATTGTCTTGGAGTTGATGTAGGTTCATCTTTTGTTATTTCAACTAATAAATAATAAATATACACATATATTCACGGAATATATAAAAGAAATAAACGTGGTTTACCTGCTTTGTTGTGAGTCTGCTGAGGCAACATGAAACATGTTAAGACTGTTTGATATTCCTCTGGATGCATTTCCTGTTGAAGCGGTACCAATGGTTGACTTTGATTGTTGGACAACCAAAGTGCAGATAACTTATTCAGTTTCAACAAAGACATGGGTAAGAATCGTAGATGATTATCTACGATGTTAAGGACCCGTAAACTTGACAGATGTCCTATCTCAGCTGGCACTTCAGCAATTCTGTTTCCTCGCAAGCTAAGTATTGACAACGATGTACAACTGCCCAACTCTAAAATAAGCAATTTTATTATACTTATAACATTGTACTATGAGTAAAGAAAGTATAAATATTTTACCTGGTGGTATATCGGAGAGAAAATTTTTGTCAACAGTCAAAACATGTAGTTTACGCAATAAACCGATAGAATTCGGTAGATGTTGAAGATAATTATGTGACAACATGAACTCTTCCAGATTAGTTAATTTTCCAATAGAATCAGGTAACGTTTTCAAACTATTATCATCGAGTCTCAAACCTACGAGATTTTTCATATTACCTACGGTGGTAGGTAACGACATAAGATCGTTATTCGACATGCTGAACTCGACAACTCTTGTCCAGTATCCAATATCTCGAGGCAGTGTCTCGATGCTATTGTTCGATGCTTCGAAATGGACCATTTTACGTAACTGACCTATGCTGGGCGATAGTCTTCTTATATGGTTTCCATCTATCCACAATTCTGTCAAGTTGTGTAACGAACTGATGACTTCTGGCTACATATCAAAAAACATGTAAATATTCAAACAATATTAACGCACATTTTCATGGAAAAACTTACTTTACAATTTCCTCAGATAGCTAAGACAAAAATATAGTAAATTACTAGTGACTATAATTTACTTAATTGAGCAAAAATGTTAGAAACGTCGGAACGGTGAGAATAATCCCGTTATACCCTATACGGAATGAAAATGAAAATGTTAATAGCGTGCATTGCGTTTAAGACAAAATCTATACAGTTGGCATAACTTTGTTAGATAGGGAACAAATCATATACCATAATGAAAATAAATTCTGAAATTCAACATTACGTCAAAAGTATGTTGCTGTTAAGTCAACATATGATAATGTCAAATATTCAATACTGAACCGAATGCAACTGAATGTTGAATTTCAGAACCGATATTAGTTTATATAACTTACAAATTCCGTAAACTCGTTGTTTCCTATGTCTAGCCGTGTTAAATGTATAAGTCTGCTCATTGTCTTGGGCAAGGTGACTAGATTGTTCTCGCGTAACTCCAGTAAACGTAAATTCACCAATTTTCCAAAGTTAGCAGGGAGAAATTCTAAATACACATCTGTCAGGTATAATTCAGTGAGTGAAACCAAGTTCACTAGATATTCGGGAAATTTCTCCAATGGATTCACACTGAGATCCAGCATTGATAGATTAGTACAACTACGCATATTTTCCGGTAATGTTGTAACCGCTACAAATTTCTTAGCGTTAGTATTCACGATTAATGATTAATTATTTATGTATATACCATTCTTGCTGAGATCCAGTTTATGCAAATTTATTAACGACCCCACAGTGGGGGGAATAAAACTAATTTCGTTGTCACTCAAGTTTAATGTGCGAAGTTCATCGCAGTTAAATAGCTGGCGAGGAAGTTCACAAATCTAAAAATGTCCAGAAGTAATAAAAAACTTCACTCTTAATTATTCATTTATAAAATTACGTGATTAGAATCAAGATAAAGTTTCTCTAAAGTCCTTTCAAAAAGAAACAATTCTGATGGAACTTCTTGTAATAATGAATGACTAAAGTCCATTTTCCGTACTTCTTCAGGGTTTGATCCGCAACAACATTTTCCAAACAGGGATCGCCACATTTTCTGTACAAGTAGAGAGATATATATACCACTGAACCTAACCTAGTAAGAACTAAAAATTGACTTACCATTGAATACAGATATCCGAGCACTAAAATAAGAACAAGCAATGCAAGCTAAATGAGTTATGATGTCATGTTAATGTAATTGTAAAAAAAATGTGGTGCTAATATACTTGTTGATGAATAAAATTGTTATGAATTATTCGATTGTTACTCACGGCAAAAATAAACAACAAACTGTCATGTCAATAGTGACTATGAAGCAGTGTTGCCAAATCCAATTTATAAAATATATAGGTAATGTAAAAATCCCGTAAAATATTAATGTTAAATTAATAAAGAAATTATATTACAAAATTGTGTAAAGCGAAATTTAATTTTGAGACATGATAAAAATGAATGTATAACTTAAATATTTAAAAACTATTGTTAAATAGAAAAGTAAAATTAGTAGTTAATGAAAAATCAATCAACAATTGTTTCATATACTTGCGTCATTCACAGGAAGGCAAGTAGACGTAAATAATAGTGAATAATAGGTAGCAATGTTATCCATACATCCGTACTTATTCATAACATATTATTTACGAATGTACATGTATTTTAAATTAATCATTTTAACTAAAAAAATAGTGCACAAATATAAAATTATATGTCATTAATGTATTGTGATTATAAAATTTAACAATTAACTTCATACTTGAAAGATATTATTAATTTTGTACTATAGGATGTGGCAAGAAAAACTAGAACATAATATTTTATAAACTATTTCTTCCAATATATTTTAGGCGCTGTATATCAATCTAATATGGCAATTTAATGTGAAAAACACTACAGGTATAGATAAATATTTTATTCAGTCAAGTATAAGAATACATATAAATCCGGTATTCCACTGTAAAAATTTCCGCATTTACTTTTATAAAAAAATGACTTCAAGTAAAAAAAAATTCTGTCGATCACTCTATAAAAGGTTTTAGCAAAGATTTTGAATGGAAGAATTTAACGAAGTGATTGCTAGTGCGCATGCTTCCTACAACATCCAATGAAATTGCTTTTCTCGTAGACGTAAATACAAGCAACATAAAATTGTTTGTGAACACGTCAATATTGCCCCTAACACACTATAAAAATAAGTAAGGAAATTTTTATAATGGGACACCAGCTACTTACAACCTAATTTGTACTCTGGATAGTTGGTTATTTTGAACCAAATCTTTTAATAAATTCCTATGGAAGCCAGCGTTTGCTTCTCACTTTCTGAAAGAAAGCTAACAAACCACTGAAAGCGGGGAATTGTTTTAAATTTATGTAAAAAATCGGTTAAATGGGCGAGTATATTAATTTGAAACAGTGGATCCCGTGCATATAAGGGATCATGTTCGTCAGGATCATCGTGCAGTATGCCATCACTAAATTGGGAGGTCGCTGTTTCGTCATCACTCTCCTCATCGTCCTGCAAATCAGTCAATTATCAAAACCAATTTAAGAGTATGTCTCCACTATAATATATGTAAACTGTTACGGAGTTTGGAAAACACTCGGAAAAATCTGTGTGTATAATACTCTGGTTAAAACCGGAACTAATAATTGGAATCAGGATATAGTTTTCGGAATCAAGTGAAATATATTGCAAGGCTATTCGCAATAAACTCATACGTACCGATGTTTGTTCAGATTGAACACTTTCTTCAGATGAATTTGTTTGATATGCTAATTCATTCACAATGATTTTAAAAGCTTTCAGAAGAACGGGTATTTTAGTCCATCCCTGTTGTTTCTGGGAACCTGTTTCCTTCTGAATGAATTCATCTCTAACTAATATATCATCGAACCTAGTATATTCGGATGTGACGGAGTATTCTAATAGTTTCGCCAGCCCTACAACGCTGTAAATACATACATATACAATTAGCGGCTTGAAGTGCAGCGAACGTCATTGTATCAGATACCTAACGATGCGCGCGTATAATCCTAGAAAGTAGACCTGACGATTCAACCACTCAACTAGTACGAACTCCAATGCAGACACTCCGGTTGGACCGGGAATAGATGTCAGAAAACTGACGACAGCATCTACTTCCGTATAAAACAAATAGACGAACACAATCAGCAAAGACTCCCACACTTCCATGATTTCTACCCTATTCATCTTGCTTAAAATCGCACGCAAGACGAAGTGGATACTAGTGCCCAGAACTGAGCCTGCTTTGTTAATTAGTGTTATTATCAATCGCCCGACGCGCAGAGATGCATGTTCTGAACAAATAGGATCTAAGATCTGACTTGTTGCTTGCATGATGTATTCCAGGCCAGATTTGCCTTCAGAATCAGTATAGTTGGTGATTTGTTCGACTCCTAGCAGAAGATAAGAGCGTAGGCATTCTTCGCCACTCTGCGGATAATAATTACAATGAAAATATATACACAAAACAGAATTTATAACAATACACTAATACTATTGGTATACTATTTCACTTACAAAGGGTAAAAATTGTTATAAATTATAACATATGTAACTCTACAAATGAATTGTTATTGTGAGAAAAACCAAATATATTTTATATTTGATTTTATAGAGAGTACAAGCTCTCTTAACTGGATCCCTGGCCGGATAGAAATTTAGCCGATTAATACTAGTGGTAATTTACAAAAAAAATGATATGTAAATGACGAGTTTAACCATATTTATACGTAAATACCGGTCAAAATTAATGTACATAAATACATTACATATTAAAAATATGTATTAAAAATACATTACAGCACATGGAATAAAAAATAATAATTTCAGTACATAATGAAAATGAAAGGGTACAAAGGGTACAGTACAGTAAAGAAATGACAGTAACACAGCCACTAAGCACACAATAATAAACATTCAACTCGTTAACAAGCCACCTCAAATACATAAACGTACAGAACACTAGTGTGCACACGCAAGCTGAGACTTATCGCTGTGTCGGGCATTCCAGGAAGCGGCCAGTTCAAGAGGCGGCCAGTTGATTCGAGACCGGTTAAGAGAGCTTGTACTGTATATGGAAAAAATTTGGTTATTTGATTACAATGTTTCTTACCAACAGCACCATGTAATCATCAGAACGGATCATACACTTGACGACCGCTGTGAAACCGATAACAATCAATACATCACTCAATGGCGGTTTCGAGCACTTTACAACTGTCTGCAACAAGTCCATGGCAACTGAATGTAAACCAGGTGGAACTTTTTCACGGCCAGAATTTAAAATATTGGCCAAGACAGGTATACATTTTTCCTGTACACTACCAATACATTCAGTATTCAGACAAAAAGCTTTTATAATTTCCCTGATCTCTTTCATAATGTCCGGGTCTGCATTGTGTTTGAGGAATATGTTAATCATAAGTGGCATTACTCTTGGTTCTGCGGATACAGTGAAACTTTTGTCCAACTAAAAAAATAATATAAATATATTACACATACATATCTTCTACTGGCTATACAAAATACTTACAGGTAATATAATTTTGATAGTCTGTAAACTTAAGGTATATAAAACAGGAAACTGATGATTATTTAAATTATCCAATAACCCGTTGAGTACGGTGACTAGTGAAATGACTATTAAATCTTTGTTTGGATTACTACTGAATTCTTCACAATGTGCAATAACAGCCCTGTAATATTTTATATCGTTATTGTTCCACTGTGTATTATAAATAATATCGGAGTATAGACAAATCACTTACCTGACGGGGAACATGCGTAGAACTGGCTCGTTATGCGTTAAATATGATAACGTTGACTGCATGTAGTTCTTGAACTGTGCTTCTGTTAGTACATGTGAAATGGTGCCACCAAACCAGAGGCACCGTCCTAACAATAATGGGAACTCAGGATGTTGGAACGCTAGTTGCCAGTGTTCTATGTACGTAGCCAGATCGAATTGCAAGGTGCCATTCTTGAAATAAGTCAGTATGATATCCTTAATTAATCCTAATGCATACATGCAAGCTTCATGCACTTTCCACCAGTCAGATGAACCGTTCTGTTTACTTGTTTCAGCTTCTGTCAGATGTCTATTTAACGTGTGACATAGAGCAGGAACTACTGCTCCAGCTTCAAAGTAGCTGCATATCAGCTGTAACAAATTCAAATTATAAATAACACTTTTTTCCCTAGCAAACATTACTTACAATTAACACGTCCTTGGCAGTAGCCCGCACAGTAGTATAATGTATATATGAATCATTCGTGTCATATTCGAAGAAACTATTCGGGTCCGCTAACCATTCTTCTTCGGTTTTCTTGGTGATCTGTAAGAATATTAGATCATAATATAGGATATCTGGTAAGACATCGATGAGGATTCTGCTGATCCGCGGACAGTCGACTATACTGTGAATAAAGTCAAATATTCCCAACACTAACGGTACAAATCCGACCAATTTACCTACAACAATAATTAGAACGCAACATTATCGTTACATTCAATTTCTCGTAACTAAGTATTAAATAATACGTTGCAAAATCATTTCCCACCTTCATCATCTTCTAAATGCATAAGTGCAGAATTATTACATATTACAGACTTAGTGTACAAGTCCCCATATGTCATGACTAGTCGCCACATTGTAGGTAATATCGAGTTCAGATAGAGCGCTATGACTTTAGAAAGCTTCTGTACAAGCAAAGTTAGAAAACGAATTATATTCGTTTTGTAACCATAATCACAAATGCTCTTATCTGCTAACTGTAAATCGTTAACAAAAAGTTCACAAATTACAGGTAATTTAGGTATTAAATGGTCTTTGATGTTATGTCTCCCAGAGATGAATAACTGGACCATGTATGTCAATGCCTCAACGGCTTGCAAACGAACCGTATCCCTAAATTTCTAAAAAAAAAACAACTTATCAATGTTGTATCAACTGAAACAGTACCTTCAATCTTCTATAGTAACTTACCTGACGTTTTTCCAGCACTAGTAATAAATGATCTATAACTACCGTGCCTATTTCTTCTATTTTTATTCCTTCTAGTTCTCTGATTAGTTCATCAAATACTCTCATCACTCCAGCGACGGCATATTCATTATCGCTCGTCAATAGTTCATTTAATTCTTCAAAGTAAGTATCCCAAATGTGAGGCCAATCTAATGTGCCTATATATGACAAACAATATGCAAAGGAGTTTCGGATTTTGCTGTCAGGCTCTTTAAGTCCCTGCATTAACTGTTGTCTCATTCTGGGCTTCACTTCGAAAATTGGCAAAGGATCCTCTCCATGCTCTGAGGTTACCCAGAAATTATCTATGTACTGCTTTAGAAGAATACACGACATTTGTCGTATTGAGAAGTTGATGTCCTTTTGCAGTGACAGTTCGATTAAAATCGGTCCAAAATCTGCAAGAACAATACAAATTTAAGTTTGTTTTTTCATCAAATTAAACATATAGGAAGGCTAATTTTATAATTTTAAAATGAATACAAATTTAATCATTATGACTGCTTCAGTTATGCAAAATAAAACATATAACTGTATAAAATATAAGAAACAAGTTTATAAAATGACAATAGTAAAATCTAACCTGCAGTTAATTCCAACGTTCGGATTCTATTCTCAGCAATCCTTCGTGCATCGGCATTATCAGATAATGCATCCAAAACACATGCATACAGGGCATTTTTGAAATTACTGTTTACATTTGTGCATAATTCAGACGACCCCATGTTTCATGCCTAAAAATAATGATAAAATACAATGCTCGGAACAGGTTTGCTTCAGCCTCATAACCTTAGTGCGCAAACACTTTTGCATGAAATTATTAAATCATAGCAGTACATAATACATTATTTTTCGATTTCATAATTTACGTAGTAGTATTAACTAAATAAATCAATGAAATTTTTCATAAATCATACGAAACAGCAATAACAACAATTAACCGGCTTGGAATCACAATATTTTAACCATATTTTATGATAGAAATAACTAATCTTAATTGATAAAATGTATTTTTTACTATCAATAGCTGTGTTGTTTATACAAATTTTATAAATTTATTAAATGGTTTTAAAGATAAATAACGTTTTTTTAATATACCTATAAATTTGTCGAATCTAACGTATAAATTCGTATTTAGATATCCTAATAATATACCTATTTTGCTTATTATTAAACCAAAGAATAATTACGAATCATCGATATGAAAAATAGTTTGATTGAAACTTATGACAAAAATTTATTATACTTTCCTGCCGAACAAATGTTTTTTAACATCTATAATACAACCCAACACAACAGAAATAATAGAAGATCATGAAAAAACAAGATGCTGCAGGGTAAAGAGGGGAATTTTTGAATTTTAGTTCCTTTTACGATGATATACGGTTGCGTGCGCAAGAAAGTCTTCCGGCGGGAATAAATTAGAATTTAAAGTAAGTAAGTATATTCAATTTATATTTCGTATAAAATATTTTGTCCTTTATGAATTTTACGCATTTTTAAGTGCATGGTATTTTATTTTATGAGAGGAGCTAAATTTGATTCAATTACACATTCATATTTGAAACGGATAAAATTTCAAACGTCGGTGAAGTTGGCAGACGATTCTTGAAACACTCATTGTGAATGCATCAGACACAATGCTGAAATAAGGCTCAGTAGATACACATATGTATAAAAATATTTTTTTCTGGCTTAAACAATGAGATATTTAGTAAATAATAAATTTAAAATGGAGTTAAATTTGAGAAGCTAGTCCGTCATGGCGGCGACCCGGGAAATCGTGACGCAACACACGATTCCCAATACGCACGTCACTGTAGCTTGCCATTAGGCCCGGTTATCTTTCCATGCATATTTAAACAATTTTTATTAATAAAACAAAAAAATTATGTATTATATTGCGCAAAAACTATTGTTATAACATCGGTAAAGGTATAACGCAAGAATAGGATGCACATTACGTATTAATAAATCATTAAAAACCACTCTGTATTGTTTTAAATTCATAAATTATTTTAGTAAACAACTGAAGCTTGTTTAAAAGGATATACCTTTATAAATTAATGTTTCCTACATTCATGTTCAATTTGAGCATATATAATGTTCGAAAAATCTAAAATAAATTCAAAATATTCATTAAATTCACATATGATATTAATCAGTTGCTGAATATACATAGTTTAAAGACTTTTTGATTGGTATTATTGTTATCCAGTTTTAAATATGTACTTTTTTAGATTCATATATTTAAATTTTCAAATTGACCTCTCATTTAAGATGGCCTGCGTTCTGATTCGTCCGGCGGAGTAACGTGATATTAAGTTTGCTACGAGTAGCGCCAACATAGAAAAAATGAAATAACAAGAAAACTTCACTTTGGTGACACATTTTACTAATAGAATTTACAAATACATGAACGTGTAAACGATCTGATATATTAAATACTTATATTATTGCTACTTTTCCATTGTACATTGACAATTATTCATGAATACCAAATATTAGTCAATTTCTTAAATATAATTGGAATTCTGGTTGGAAATTTAAAATGTACCTCACTCACGTATAAAACATTCTGAGAGTTTAATTTTAACAAGGTGTATGTTACACTCTAATATGATAAATAATGAATACGTGATGATATACACAGTTAATAAAATAACAGTTTTTGATTCATTCACAGTTTTTTCTCATATATAAAATATAACAGGAAAATGGTATATAATATTGTTATATTTGTCAATATATGTACATATGATATGATAAAAATACTTAATACACATTTTTAGAACGTGTTTGCATCTATCTCACGGATTAATATGTTTCAATATTTGCTTTATTCCTTAAATTTTGAATATCCTAATATAATTAACTTTTAAAATACACAGAATAAATTCTTCAATGGATAGGTTTTTTACAAGAATTTTTCAATAATGACAATATTCTATAATCTCAATATATTTAAACAACAAATTAAAGTTATTTAATTTTTTGTTTTGTTTCGTATTTGGTTCTCGTGTGGCTGATATAATAATTTCAATAATATCTTCATTCGAAGGTATATTCTCTGAACGAATCCTAATACGAGAAAATGTGATAACACAAATTTCTGAATAATAAAAATATTATTAATTATTAGAGTTTAACAAATGTTTAAATATCGATGTAATTAATAAATATACATCAATAAAATACTATTTATTCTGTCACACACACTCGCATCTTACTTCAAATACGTATGCGATCATAATCCTATCTTTCTGGCCAGCACGAATATCGTGGCTAAACGTATCAAAGAGTTGCGAAGAGTATTAGTAGGTTCAAGTAGGTTGGTGGCAGGGAATATATTCCTTGGTTGGTGGTATTGATGTCGAAGTGGTTTAATAAGTGTAAAGTTTGATTATACACAAGTATTGGTTAAATTTATTACATCAACCTTAAACATTTAAAATGATATTGAAGTTGTTAATATATGTATTTCTTATAAGATTCACATACTGTGCTCAGCCAGAAACAATAAACACAAATATCATCTTCGAGAATGTAGATCGGTCTATTGATTTAAGTTCACAAATTGCAAAAATTACTAATAAAATCATTGCAAAAAATAGTGGAGCTGCCCCGGTTAACATAATTTTATTTTCAACTGGAGAACAAGATAATAGTCCAGCGTATTTATTGGCACAGGTATATTATAATTATGATATTCATTCCCAGTATAATATGATACAAATAACACATATTATTATTTATTATACAATTATGAAGTTCAACTAAACCTGTATTATCATACTCTAGTTTTCAAATACACCAACCGACAATATATTTTTTATTTCCATGTTATAGTCTTCAATTAAACCTGAAAGTTTTTATGTGACATTTGTAGGCTATGCTCTATATAATTTTAATTAAAAATTCTAGATTCCATCTTCAAAAACCAGCCTTAAGATTAAGGAAATAACCGTACAGGGTCATTCTGGTAAACAAATGTGGAAAATATCCTTAAATAGTCCTTTGCTAGCTGATGAAACAATTACTATTGAAGTAAATGAATTTTGGACAGAAGTAATATACCCGCATCCACAGTTCATCGCTCAGAAAGAGAAACAACTTGTACGATACTCTGGAAATGTGTATTTATATTCACCCTATAAAATAAATAAAATAACAACACTGGTCGCTTTACACACCAGAAATGTTGAAAATTATTCCAAATTAAAGCCGACAACTTTTGCGGATGGTACTGTTACTTACGGATCTTATTTAAACATTGCTCCATTTAGTGTGGTACGAATATGAAGAAAATAATTACATACATGGCTTACATATTTGTTAATATAATTTCTAAATTTTTATTAGAATATGATTGATTTACACTATGAAAATAGCGCTCCTTTCCTCGTTATTAAAAATTTGGAACGCGTAATAGAAGTGTCACACTGGGGAAATATTGCTGTAGAAGAAACGGTGGAGCTATTACACACAGGAGCGAAATTAAAAGGGTCATTTTCGCGATATGACTATCAAAGAGAGTCTGGTACTGGACAACCGAGCATTAAATCTTTTAAGGTAAGTATTACTAAACATTTGTTTTACGTTAACTCTGAACTAAAATGTATTTTACAGATGATGCTTCCAGCAGCAGCAGTTGGTACTTACTATCGAGACGATATTGGTAACATATCAACATCGTACATGCGAATAATGAAGGACGCCGTAGAACTTGAGCTGAGACCTCGTTTTCCACTGTTCGGCGGTTGGCAGACGCGTCATGTCATTGGTTATAATGTGCCAAGTTACGAGTATTTGTACAATTCAGGGAACGATTATTTACTGAAAATGAGAATCATGGATCACGTATTCGATGATATGGTTGTAGAGAAACTCACAACGAATATTATTTTACCAGAAGGTGTTCATAGTATTGATTTTTCAACACCATATCCTGTAAACAGACTGCCAGACAGTCTGCATAATACTTATTTGGATACAAGAGGCCGTTTAGTTATCACTTTGACGAAGAATAATTTAATTGAGAATCACATTCAGGACTTCACATTGAAATATAAATTTGCCAGTATACTGATGTTACAGGAACCTATGCTTGTTGTGCTCTCTTTGTATTCCTTGTTTTTGGTCGTTATAGTCTATGTTCGACTGGACTTTTCGATTGCAAAGGTGACTTTTTAGCTTACGCTACTAACTATTTGCTAATTTTCAATAATTTTCTATACTTTATTCTCCTGAATATTGGTGTGTAGATATTTTTAGTACAAGGTTAAAATGTAATGTTACAGGATACTGTGAGTGAATGCAAGATGAGGGTTGCAGGAATATGTGAAAAACTACTCATCCATCAAGACAAACGTACATACTTGTACCAACTCTATGACAGTCAACTATCAAAACTGAAGTCTACAAAAGAAATCAACAGTTTCAACTCTTCCATTAAAACAATTAATAATGAATATAAAACAGAAACTAACATCATTACTGAACTGATACAAAAACTCAAACCGAATGCGACTGATGTGTATGATAAATTGCAAGAAATTCAGAAATTAGATAAAAATCTCAAAGATCTATATACTCATCACCAGTCTTTGTACGTGGACAAATTAATTCCTGCCAAGATTGGTCGGTCAGCATTTGTTGACGCAGAAAATAACTTTTACAAGAAAAGAAATGACATTCTAGATAGCATTAATAATATCTACAAATCTCTCGAATGATGAATAAATAAAATATTTGTGTTTTGTAATGGTATGCAATATGCATGATTATTTTTATGTTCAAATGTACAATGAAATTATAATATACCGAAGTGGAATGTAGTATTTTTGTTTGTTTATATACGTGATTATAGTAGCATTTATCATCTATGACGGCTATATTGCAAGTGCCATAATAAATTATTATTATCAAAGTATACATCGTCATTTTACCGAACAATTAAACATTGATATACAATATTAATAAATCAAGGAAATGTAAAGTTAAAATGATGGGAAAAGCTTGATGTTATGTATATAATATTACAATTTGCTGTATACAGTATAATTTCTGTTACATTTATTTCGGATAATTTTATGACCTATTCACATTGCTTGTGGTTCTCATGACTTCTGTCGTAGACTGTGCTTATAGTTCATTAACCATATCTATCTGCGTGGCGTCACATATTCAACTGTTATAGTTGATATGTTAAAATATAGAAATATATGATTAAAAAAATTTGCAGCAACTCATATCAGTAATTTATTTACCATCAGCCAAACAAAAGTTTTATAACTACAATTAAACTGCACTAAATCGGATTAACTACAAGAAAAGACGGTATGAATTAATGAATATCCGGATCAATGAAACAAAAAACATTGATCTATATAAATATCAATAAAATGTATTAATTTATATACTGTAAATGTAAAACCACATTCCGTATACATAATTAGTTTATATGTAAAACATAAATTGTAATGTGAAAATAAAAATTGAATTAAAAAAAAGATATAGACCAGATTACTCAGAAGTATATAATCGAGTGTCCCATGGAACATGGAACATAGATAATTAACATGTAAATAAATAAATATTGTGAATGAAAAATTTGATCAGAAATAAGAATTGCATAATATAATGCCATATTCACTGTTCAAATATTTTTGTATGTCGAGTAAATCAATTTTAAAATAATGCGTTTTGATGACAGATCACGATGTCATGTAAGAAAAAAATTTCGAATTTTGTTGTTTTGGTTGATGAAAAAACATGCCATTTTTGTCCTAATCTGCCTATATTTATTACTATGAAGAAAAAATGTGTGCATCACAGGTCCAAATATAGATGGATTATGAAATATGTATGAAAATAAGTAGAATTAGAACTGCATGTAATGACTTACTTTATTTATATAATCACTGTATCAACTATTGTAACATATCAATCAATATAGACCAATTAAAGATGACGTCACAAGGCCAATAAAGGAATTGTCGAATGGCACACAAAAGAATTTTGCCATATGACTCAATGTATAGTATTTATTAAAAAATTTAAAACTAAAGCTTAATTTTTGCTTGGAAAAAATTTTTCACGTTACTTTGAACCTTCTTTCAGGTATGTATGGCAGTGAAATTAACATTTTCGTGTTTTTAATATTGTATTTTTGTGTATATTCATTGACAGGTCATACCCAATACATGTATCGTTATGGGTTGTGGAAATACATAATATTTAATTTTTTCGTTTCCTGATGGGTCACAAATTATGCTCTTAAGAAAGATGTGAACGAATTGTATAAAACAGAAGTGTTAGCTGCGATTAATCAAGCAAATCTGAATGATACCTACATAACCTATGAAAAATTTGGTTGCAAGCATTGTTATCAAGTATATACTGTAGTGAAGAGGAAATGTGATTTGAATGAACGTATCAGTGCAAGAAAGAAAACATTCATATGGTTTCTGTTTATTAGAATTTAACAATACAACAATATTGTCACAAATAATCTTATGCAAGTATGACTAGTACATTGTGGATGCAATAAAGTGTAAATAAGTATATTTAATTTTCTGAAGTTTAGTACAGAAGTCACGACAATGGAATCATTTGAAATTGTGTATACATATACTATATTTTGTACAGATCTAATGAACGAACTAGTTAATTAGTTTAATGATTTCAATTTCACAAACTTTAAAATATGTGATTTAACTGCAAACTCAGGTAAAAAGAATACAGCTATTAAATGTCATTTCATTGGCGTTCAAAAATAATGATGACAAAACATACGGAATGATTTCTATCACGTCTTTGTAATAATAAAAATATAATTATTATAAATTCTGGTGCAATGCAGTCTTTTGAATTTCCTAATTGTAAATAACTTCTAATCCGTTTTCATCACAGTATAAATAAAACAAATGAGCATAACAATAATAAATAAACACATATATAAATAAATTAACTTCCTACCTTAACTAATCGTTTTCAAATTGAGTTATATACATAAATCAGCTTACTATAACCACACAATTCACAAATGTCAACGAATCCATACCTAAACCTAAAACATCAATACATTTAAAAAACCATTATACTTTCCGTAGGCTGAATATATTAATTTTACTCCTATACGTACCTGTCTGAAGGTTCAATTATATCAGAAAAAAATTATTCTGTTACACACGGCACCGTAATAAATACATTTTTACATAAATATTTACATTGTGGCTTATGTCAAAATGCAATGTGTGCCATTCGATACTTTGGGATGACGTCATTTGGTCACGTGTTTTTAACTGGTCCATTGTCCTATTGGACAAATATATTATTATTATATAATTTTTATTTCACAGTCATCTGAATTACCGAAATACGTTTTCTTGTTGTGCAATACAATACAATTACCACTGATATTCGCGTTTTAAGCCTAACGATACGTTACTAGCGCATAAAATATGAACTAGACATGTGACGTCACATAAAGGATAAAATTTAATATTTGGCATATTTGTATTACTATCTAAGGTAAGTTGGAAAAACATAAGAAACTGTGTAAAAGCAATGTTAACTGTTGTGTATACGGGTGTAAATTAGTTAGGAATAAGGACAATGGTCTAATGTATCATTCTTTTCCACTATATAAATAAATATAGAAGTGACGGATGATTTTGGAAATGTTCAGCTATGTGAGAGATGAAAAATGTGGGAAACTAATATGCGTATTGGAAAGAAAAGTTCGATGTTCATGAGAGTGTGTTCACTGCGTTTCAAATCAACTGATTATATTTGTTCCGGTAAAGTATTAATAATATACTAATAGTAATTAATTTTTATTGTACTTTTTAAACTATTGGTTGGACTAGTCAGAAGCATTTATTACCAACAGCAGTTCCCACTAAAAATCTACCGAACCGTAGTCATAATCTAACAAAATACAGAAGGATATAACATAAACTCGAAAAAAATGCTAGAAAACGACTGCTAAATAGACGTGTAACTAAACAAGGTCCACTACAAATGTTTCACTCATTAACAATGCTGAAGATTCAAATAAAGAAGATGAAAGCCATATAACCGTAACACCTGCAAATGAATATAGAGATATAGGTATTCAGGACAAACAATTCAGTAGTTCAAGTTAAATTTTTAAATAATCGTCCGAGAGTGAATTTAATACCTTTAATTAGTGACATATTTATAATTGCGAGTGGTATTGCAAATTTATCTTCACCAATCCTAGCAGATGATAAACTTATTGGCATGGCAATAGAATAGAATGAAAGCAATTTTATATTATTGTAACATTATATAATTATTTATTGTTTCGACAAAATAATAATAATATATCCTGCATTGGTAACTTCTTTTCTTTCTATAACACAACTTGATGTATGTTGAGCACATAAGTATTCAAAATATTCTTTAAATTCTAATCTCATGTTCACCTAAAGATAAACATATTATTGAATAATTATCGCTTGAACAGTATTTTTAGTAAATAACTAGACATATTTAACTTACCTGTCTTTATCTTACTTATTGCGAATAACTAGTAAATTTAAACAATTCAAATATTAAGTATAAATATCAGTATTTGCCGCTACAACACACTCAAACTTATCAACTTATCCCTCTGGTGACGTCATATATTGCTGGTTGCATATATAAAAACAGCGGGAAAAATTAATTTGAATTGCGAATTATAATCGAAAATAAGGTACTTACCCGTTGCTAATGCTGATAGGAACTATAGAATCTGTGGGTACATACGTAACACTACCGAAATGAAACAAACAGTTACATTAATATTTAATATCTTTATAAAATATAGACTGAATTACATAATTATTTACAGAAGATTACTCAATTGATGATTGGCAATTAATGAAAAAGTATCAACCTACAGTGTTGAGTAGAAAAATGTAAATTAATAATTCTAGTTAAACATTACATATACAAGGTGTTGCAAGAAAAAACCGAACATAGTATTTTACGGGTTATTTTTCAAATGTGTAAATATTTTTCCCCAGTGCATTTTAGAGGAAAAGTGTATTTGAAAAAGTAGAATTAAAAAATACATAATAGCTGCATTCTTTTTACCTGAGCGCTCAGTTCAGCTCAATTATATCTGAGCGGCTCAGATAGTTAGTTGTTCTTTTTGCTGCTCGTAGTTCAGTTTATCTGAGTTTATTCACCTCCCCCCTTACCGATGACGCACTACCAGCAAAATAAATGCTAAAAGAGCTGAGCCGTATATGTGCGCGGGAAACTTAGACGTAAAGAGGTTACTGAGGAGTTCTTTTTGTTAAAAATGGATAATTTCGAATATACAGACGATGCTACTATCATAATTATCAATGAAAACGTAGCAAACGAAATAGTTTTGTAAAACATACTTTTTATAAATAAATACATTGAATAAAAATTTTTACACGCAGTCAACTCAGATTAGTTTGGCTCAGCTCAGCTCTTATTGAAGTGAGCCGAGCTGTAAAAAGAATACAGCTAATATGACGTTACAATTATTTCTGAAATTCTTTTGTACACCGAGAAAAAGACATTTCAAATATCACATTTTCATTACAGATTAGTACGCTACAAAACAAATATAGTCACAGTTTACAACAATACATAATCTGAAATACCTGTTCCGATTAAGTGTTGTTGAAATATACGAATATTTTTGTTTTGTATAGCCTGTCATGATAATATGATATTTCAAACTTTATTTTCTCGATATGTAAAAGCATTTCGGAAATAACTAGAACGTCATATTATGTACATATTTTAAATTATAAACAACTTTTTCAAATACAATTTCTCTCTAAAATACACCAGGAAAAAAATATTTACACATTTCAAAAATAACACGTAAAATGCTATGTTCGGTTTTCTCTTGCAACATCCTGTATATCTGTATGTACTGCATTTTGTACATGAATAAGAGAAATATATGAAGAATTTTCTTGCAACATAGAACAGTATACAAAAAGTTTGGATCGAAAGCTAAATTTGGCAACGGAATTGAAATTAATGTATCCGTATTTGAATACATATATGTTCGAAAACTGATCACGTTTATTTTAATTCTAATTCCAAGACTAAGTTTAGCATCGTTAGTTAAATATAGCAGCTACATATACAATATATATATACGAAAACGAAAAGCCGATACATTGACACGAGTAGTACTCAACACTGAAAACAATAAACTCAAAAGTTAACGAATAAAAAATAACTAATATCAGATACTCCTTTATAACTAAATATATGTACGTATATATTAGTTTCTATTTGACGTTTTAATAGATCCGAGAAATATCGTTATGTAAAGGAATGACAAGATTAATTTATGATGTACCCTAGTTAATTTTCAAAAGTGATCACTAAGAATGTTGCAAAGAAGACTTGGATTTATTCATTCTTAAATTAAGCATCACTGGTATCAAATAATAAATATGTATAATTAAGTAATAATCTACGGCTAGCCTGTTCCAGTGTTTCAATAATCAACTAATTAATTCTAAATATATGCTCAGACTTTAGCGAATTGATCTTCACACTGATTCTTTACAATCACAACTGTTCAATCATGATGATCATGCTAGATTTCCCTTTTGCCACCGTTTGAAACATACTAACGAAGACATTTAATTATAATTGAGAAATTACTCTAATCATTATTCATATGTAACAATTTCACATAAAATTACATTATGTTATCCATAATTAGATTAGGTACACATAAAATTACTGGAAATGTAAATACTTAAATCGTAATTATACAAACATAAATAAATAAATATACACATGTAGATAATTGATAATGAAGTCATATAGTGGCAACAGTTAGTGTAAGTGTCGTTCAGACGGACATCAAGATTATGTTAAAAACATTTGTAGTTTAGAACCATCGAACATAATACCTTTGAAAGAAGCTAACTAACAATACACAAATATGTAGATGTTTCTGCATAACAATGAACGTTAAACAACTAGACAGTGATTCAAGATTTACACAGATCTTAGAATATGAAACATTTTTTAAACAAGTAGAGTTTCCAACAAGAAAACGAATCACGTAAATATTTCATAATATACACATTCTATTTCACGGATGGGGGGGAGAGGAGAAGCATATTTCCAAAAGATATGAAAACAAACGAACATGAAAGTAGAGCAAGACGAAGAGAAACAGAAATAGAGAAACATGAAGACACCAAACAAACATTGTCTGCAAGCTATGAAATAGCCAGATTAAAAGGCATCCGATATTAGGAAAGCATACGGCATCATGCAGCTAAAAGGTAAAGTTCATCTAGCGTCTAGAGTCTAGCATATACTGCCACAATGCTGTCGACTGTCTCATGTCATAAAATCCAGGTATTCAGCAACGGCAGGACCGTTCCTACCAGTTGTTGAGGTGTGTCAAACATACCCGAACAATCAAAGAGCGCCAACACAAAAACATACAACTCCTTCCAATATATTATCTCCTTTTTATCAATATCATAAATACAAATATTTATACTGTTAGAGTAAATATCAGACTAGTTCGTCGAAGTATACATGAAATATTTCATTTGCAGATTTATCTAATTGCAACGTTCGAAATAAATGGATGTAAGCTAATAAAAAAGGACTTGAATCGGGATTGTAAGTATTATCTGAACTGCAACATTTATTACTATCTCGGATAATAATAATTTAATTCGCTTTACGACTTTTTCATCGACTGTACCTAATTTTTAAATGCATTCAAATTAATTAACTCTTTGTTTCGTTTTTTTGCCTTTGTAACTGTTTGGTATCAAGCACAATGAAAATACATTATAAGTATATTACTAATAAATTCATCATGTTGATAAATTCATTACGTAAGGAAATTACATTTCAAATACAAAATAGATCTTATAAACTAATAAACATTTTTCTGTTTTGTGCCTAAATACTGATATTAAATTGATTCGAAAATTTTCATATACACATATCAAAATAGTAAATAATAGAAATCAATATATTAGTGATTTTGTAGATTCTAATTCTATGTTAATTATTTTATACAAATGGACAAACTTACATGACCAAATATATTCTATGTGAATCTAGATTTATTATTATTTAGTATTGTAAATAAATGTAGTGTCACTTATTTTATGTTTCATTACAAGCCTACAAATGCAATAAAATTTTTGTTTTACTTATACAAGCCATGGGGGGGGGGGCGATTAAATGAAATTTGCAGACGGGCGCAACAAACCCTAGGAACAGCCCTGGGTAACGGTACTGTGAAATCATTTCACTCGGACTATAGTTAAAAGTATGAAGTACAAGTAAGGAGCAGAGTGGGCATAGAAACGTGTTTAATTAACAATGAACACATACCAATAATAACATACTCGGGGTATGTCGCTAAACACACGTAGAAGTTAGAGAACAGATGATCCGTATATATTGAAGGGAAATAGTTGTTTGTAATTCGGTTTATTTCAGTCCTGAGCAATGAACAATGAGGAAAACCGAGTTGCAGATAAACACTGATAAAGACTATATGAACATGTCATATAGGTATGTCGTATGCATGCACATTAAACCGCACCGCTTACTTGCTCGCGAAAATTAGCGGTGATGAATGTACATACATGTATATGTTATGTATGTACATACGTTCCGGGGTGGTAAGGTATTATGGGGAAGACGGGATATTAAGTCGGTCGGAACGTGACTACGTCATATCGTATTTTATTTATCTACATGTGACGCATGCTACATGATCGCTCTACGTGACGAGTAATTGCTGCGGGCGCGAGTCATTCATTTGCGAATAATTAATCAATATTGTTCATTCAACCAAATATCAACTAATTTCGTACAATGTGAAAACTATAAATTTTTTGAAGTTTAGCCTTTAGATTTAGATTAATTAGTACGGGATGCTGTTGTGTGTCAGACACGTTATTATTGCAGTATTAGTGCGTTTTAGAATTTCCATCTGTTTCCTTATCTCAATCTGTTATATTTTCCTACTTCTAAATGTATCACTTTTTAATTTATTACTTACTAAATAACACTATTTTACCTTAATTATATTTCAATTTGAATAAGAGAAAATCTTATTCCGCTCTCGGTAATACTAGTGACGTTTAATTTGTATAACTAACTAATTTCAATACATGCTATTAATAAAATAGAATTGATACACGAAGTACACCGTATCTATGTCTGATAACTTTTTGAGAATTTGCAATGAAAGGCGCATGTCCCATGCTAAAAATTACACTATAACTTGTACTTCGAGGCCCGTTTTCATTAGTAGGGCTGAGTTTCAAGAACTGAAAGCAATGATCTATCATTGCTACCATTCAAGTGACTTCACAGCATGCACTAATTATACATGTTCATATTTATGCATTTATTAGAACAATTAATCTGATTATGATTTTTAAAGGAAATAATTTTCTAACTGAATTTATGAAATTAACTGAAATATCTGCATGCGCAGATCACTGCCTATTATTAGTGCCACAGTAATATTTACAAAAAAAAAATTATGGTACAGCATCTCCACCCATGCTACCGATTCGAGATCAACGGGCAACCGTATAATGGTAATAATGAAGCCCGAGTCCAGCCCCATAAGTGGAAACGGATCTTCTGTACTGTACTGTTCGGCAATTATAGGTTCTTTACATTTCTGAGCACAGTTAATCCACGTAGTTGCGAAAGGATTGCACACAGTACATTCTGACAGACTGACCATAACCAGACGCGTCCGTCTATTTATCTGTCCGTCTGTTTATTTACATGAGTCAGCTAAATGGCAACGCGGGCAGTCCAGATGCTGATGACAGCAAACCAGCTGTACTAGAGGTGAAAGAACCGATATCCGGACAGTTGAATTTCGTACTTATATTGGAAATTATCAACTCACGCACACCTAATTATACATATCTGAATTATTTTAGGTAGTAATTAATTAATTTAGTACAATCTAAATATATCACAAAAGACACTGCAAACCGCAACCCATTATTACAAATCGATTCTTGCAAAATCAAATTATTCGGTGATGTTGAGACTGAATTATTTTTTGTTTTCATTTTACCGGCGTGACAGATGCCGGAAGTACCGAATTGAGAAAGTAATGAATTTTATTTAGATCAGAACAGGTACGTTTTCGCATAACGCATTCGCAAAAACTTACAGGTACAATTATGTAACACTATCTAGGAGTTATTGTCCGAGCCTCATTGATACACGTGCGTGCGACACGATGCCGACTTGATATGACTGACGTTTCTTATATTAAATCAGTAGTCAGTAGTATGTAATTTGTAGTCAGTAGTAAATGAGAGTTATAGTCAATAGTACTCATTCTAGATGTACATGGTACCAGTACTGGTAATAGTTGCATGTAGATATCAGTAAGTAGTAGCAGGTGGTTGATGGTTACCTCAACATTCAGTAGAACCGGGACCAAACGGAAAGAGGTAGTGTATTCACCTCCATTTCTCACGTATGAGAAACAGAGTCATCCGAAGGGCGTGTGCGCATACACGCGTTGGTACGTACATGTACGGTGTGTGTGTAAATAAGTGGCAGATAGATACTTAAAAGGAAGCCTCGACAAGATAAGTACCATCCATACCACCACCGGTCTGATTGGCTTGGACGGCCGACGTCGCTGGGATGTATTTTCCGCAAGCTTGCTGCAACACGAACCCATCCACCCGCAAGATTACAGACATATAAGGTCCCCTCTGTACCGTTACATAATCATCAGCTTACCTGATACCGTTGTGGGCAACAACGTCCGCAACAAGCATGCAACAGTCCCAAATGACTGTTGGTTGAGTGAGTGGGGCTGGCCATCGGTGAAGGAGAGCCAGGCCTTTTCGGGTGTCCATTGTACGGTACTTCTAGTTCCACGAACTCACGATCCTGTAATACATATATACATATCCCCGACAAGTCAATTTCAATACTGCGTTGTCTAAATTCTATCACATACCGTTGTCTTCTCTAGACATCTAAGCAGATGGTGATGTTGTAACTCGAAAATGTCTTCCTCACGATAGTTATCATCCAATTCGATACCAGATTCTTGAGCTGCAAGTCGTGCTTCGGCCGCCTTCTTTTTACTAACGAATGCTGCCCCAGAAGATGCCTTCGCTATTCGGATGCGAGCCAATCTGGCTTTCTGCAAGTACAAAATATACAAAATAAAATCTGCAAAGTTACTGAATCGGATAAAAATATACCCTCTGAGCCTTCCTCTTATCAGCCCGTTGATTCTGATGGTAGATACGACTGAAATTAGACACGATGACCGGTACAGGTAGAGCGATCACAAGCACACCACTCAGAGAGCAAACACCACCCACAATCTTGCCAGCAATGGTTTCCGGCACCATATCTCCATACCTGGCAGATAAATAATATTTAATATGTAGTTAGTCAATTTCAGCATCAGTGCAATTACCCCAGAGTTGTCATTGTTACAATAGTATACCAGAAAGCAGCAGGAATTGACGTGAAATTTGTTACATCTACATTCTTCTCAGCATAGAACATGACCGTAGCGAATATAATGATAGCCATAGCCAGAGAGAAAACCAAGAATCCAAGTTCGGAGGCGCAAGATTTTAGAGTATAACCTAAGATTCGAAGACCCTGTGAGTGACGAGAGAATTTGAATATACGGAAAACACGGAACACTCGAAGAGTGACGAATGCTCCAGAAACATCATCGTTATCAGTGATACCCAATCCAATATAGTATGGCAAAATAGCTACAACGTCGATAATACTCATCACACTACGAACGAACTTGCAACGATCAGGTGCAGCGAATAAACGTAACAAATATTCGGCGGTAAATATCATGACACAGGCAGTGTCCAAACAGAAGAATACAATCTTGTATCGTTCACCGCAAGGTAGAGGTCCAGCGCGACCTGGTCTATGACCACAGGGAACTGTCTCTACCACGTTAGCCATCACTGACACGGCAATGAAAAAGCCAGTCACATAGTAGAAGACAAGCGCAGCAGTTGATGTATGCGGGTTTTCAAAGGCGCGCCACATCTTTTGCCGAATATTTGTTAGTTGCTGCAAATTTTGATCTCCATTTTCCGATAGCTTGTCATCCATCAGTCGTTCAGCATTCTCTCGTTTTCTATCACGGTAATCCTCATAGCAACAATCGCCAATGACATCCGGTAGAATACCGAAAAATGCTAATTCCTCATCATAACTTGTCAAACATTCATGTTTTGGATAATGTAATTTGCCAGTGCGATAATAGTTAAGAATGTGCCGGAATATATCTGGATCCCTATCGAAAAAATACTCTTTGCATTCTTCATCATAGAAAAATTCACGTTCATTTGATCCGAGCAATGTATCTGGATACTTCTCAAGTGTGTTCCGCCAAGTCTCGAACCGTCTTCCAGACACATTAATCAGTAATTTCTCATCGTCAGCCTTCCTGCGATCCTTTGGTATCGGCGGCGGAGGCAGTGGATGGGTTGCAATGGGCACCCAACCGATGGCCGCCGCCCGGGCAAATGGTAGCCAAGCGGCGACCGAGGCCATACTGTGAGGTGGAATGTTCTAACTTACACTGACCCAGTTGCACTTCGTTAAAAGATAAGCACCGATTACGACCATGGAAAAGCACAATATATGTATATGGCGAAGTCTCGACACGACACTGACCCGATGCGACAACACACTCACCCACGAACAATCACCACCACTGCACTGCAACCGCAAAATACACTCACCAAATGTGGAACAGCACAAAACACCTCCTTTACTTAGATTCAAACAAGCCAACTCACGATATACTGTGCGGATCTGTATAGAGAAACTTACTCTAGAATAAACGTGACGCGCTGTGCGTGAGTAATGATCGATCTAACAACTACCGATGGAAACACCACAACAGCCAACGATCTAACGTAACTCGTATAGGAGTCAAGTTGAGTGCGCTAACGACGCAATTATTTGTTATGATTTCGCATTTAACTCGACGACATAATCGAATCAGACATCGCGTATCTCCGAGCGCTATTTCAGGATCGCACTTATGTGTGGGTCGACCATCTTAAATGGCGACAAACAGAAACACGACGGGTAGTAGTCGTAAAACTCTAAGCAGCGTCGCCGGTTCCAACGGCAATGAATTTACTAGTAGCCTGGGATACTGGCACCCTGGCGCACACTCCGTACCGAGGTCGAATTGAAAGATTGATTTTTATATATTCAGCTCACAGCAGCAATTTCGGACGTTGCGCCGCGCATCCGTCGAGACGCTAATGTTGGCCAAGGTGTAGCGAAGCCTAGTGTAGGCCTCTCGTTCCTAGATGGCGCTGGAATAATAACGCGCATCTAGACGGCGTCCCTTTTCTTCTTGTATTATTTGGCATGCTGTGTATAATGTGCTACAATGCACAGATATGCATTATATGCAAACGGACACACATATTAAATACGTACAACGAAGAATAAATAAAATTATACCATCAAGTAATTTAAATATTTTCTTTAATCAATGCTATTCGTCTACAATGTGTAATATTCGTGAAAATAATCACGATTCCACTCTGATGGATATGGTATTGCCATTTTTTACACGTTTCACTATTGCACGAAAATTATACAAGGGCCAATCGAGATAATGTTTCAAGAAAATTATCTATACAATAAATATTATGTTTTATTATCAAATGCACCCAATCACACTGTCCATTTGCTCGACCGACCGACTTAAATATAACGTCAAATAATACGGAAAATTGGTGCAACACAGTGCTGAACATACTTTGGAATTCTAGCAAAATTATTAGTTTACACGTGAAGTAGGGAAACTGCACAGCGAGGTCCACCGAGAATTAATCCCAGGACCATCACACAATATGAAAAGTGAAATCTACACGAGGAGGGACGTGACCACAGTGTCACTATCATCACTTGTTTCCCCATGCACACTTGGTCCATCAGAGTCGCTCAATCACACACATTCGTATACATTTACATTGTGACATATAGCGACAACCACGGCGTCGCCCTCCCTCGTCAATCTCCATCTAATTACAACACATTGTCAAAAAGACTAGATAAACAAATGTGTAAGTAAATAATCGCTAAATTACAGAAACTAACGACTAGGATACGTTTTAGTGTCGACTAGAGTCATGGACTAGCATTAGCTCTATATGAATAAGGCAATCGGTTCTTGTCACCTGCTTTTTTTTACAAAATAATAGTTACAACAGTCGAAATAACACACATCGTACACAGCACAAAAGCCAGCTGAGCCGAGTCGAACTGAAGGTGTATGTACAAATACTATACTGAACAAACTGAACGACCAAATGAAACAAACATGTCTTTAACAGTTAACTTTCAGTGGTATTGTGCATACAGTGTACGGTGCGTTATTATCGGATAATTATTACTCGTATCGTTACACGCCCAATCATGTGTACTGTGCTCCTTTATATTTTATTCGTTTAGAACCCTGTGTTCAAAAGTCAGTCAGTCAGTCAGTCAGTCAGTCGAGTATTATGAAGCACAAGGACAAAAGTCACCAGCACATGGTTTGGCGAATTACGCAAATAACAATGTTTAACTACTCTCGAAAACCTTTACAGAGATAACTTTGTAAGCCAGTTACAATTTAAAAATACCATCCGTATGTTCTTACTTGGCTTACAAAAAGTCCCAGTACAAATATTTATTTACACGCAGCCATTTTTTATAACTGTTATCTCTTAATTATTATAATAATTAATATGTTCCTTTTAGTTTTCCAGTTTTTGTCTCTCGCGTTTCATAAATTGACTTTCTCTTTTATTGTGCTCCAAGATGCAAGATACTTCAGTTAAAATGCGAATATAAAAACAAGCGGATCGATAGATGTGTACATGTGACCAGTACAAACCTGGTTCAAAGTACACACGTACTTGTAGACATTTACAAGTCATTGCATTGCATTTAACTAACTAAATGATCCCCACCGAGAAGCACCCGACGTCCGAGTCTGATCTTGCGAATCTGAGATTCGCGTAACTATCACAAAAACACTACTCACATTTGTGTGCTGGCAACAATATCACACATTCTAATATATCTCTAAATAAAAAATCTAGAAACCATTAAAATACATATAAACAAAAAATAAATAAATAATACAGTTCCAACTTATATAAGTAACGTAATGAAACGAAAAACTGTTCTCAATAAATAATATAGAAATATAACACAAAACAACAAATAATAAATAAAATAAGAGAATCCATTACGCTCTTAAAGAAAGCTTTAAATCAGGTAAATAAACAAATGAATGACACAATAGAACAGAAGAAAAAAGAGAACAGAGTAGAGCAGAGCAATTCTGTACAGAAACAGGCATTATAAGGCTCAAGTGTTAATGGGTTCTTGTTCATGAACGTGAGAGCGTCGCAAGACCAAATACGAACAATCAGATGTCACACTGCACATTATCGGATGACACTATGTAATAGCTTCCATTGTGCTGACCACTGTTCACTGAACGTTGGTGTTTGTTAATTGGTGATCCATATCCTTATGCGGCACACTGAACATAATATAAATATAACTGAAACGTAAACGAAACCGACTCTCCGTCTGTGACGTTTGTGAGTAAATGTTCACAAAAGTAACAGTTGTCGATCCCGTAACGCATGTTGTCACAACACGTCGTGGTCATGATCATGGTCGTCGTGTTCATGTTCGGTATCTAGATCATGATCATGGTCATGATCTAGATCGTGGTCCTGGTCTGGGTCATCTTGTTCAAGCCCACTGCCTCCAGGTGATAACTGCTGGTGAATTCCACCCTGGCCTGCATTCTTCGGATCCTCGTCCTTCCATTTGTCCATCGAACGTCTCCTCGCGTTCATAAAAAAATTACCGACTGTCGTTGGCTCGAGGCCCAGTTGTCTCGCAATCGTCACTTGCATCTCCTTAGACGGCCTTTTTGTTTCCTGCAGAGAAACAAACGTATGTAACAAAAACTAAACAGTAACAGTAGTTCATGATTAAAACTAGTGTCTCAGTCTGACAGGTTCGTGGTTTTACCTTAAAAATAGCCTGCAGAGTACGACGCTGCAGGTCTGTAAAAACTAGTCGGGGTTTCTTGGGCGTAGGTAATTGCTCGGGCTGGCTCACAGGCTCCTCTTTCCTCTTGCAACCTGTATGCAAGCACGTGACTTAGTATTCAGTGTTCGATAACATATACATAACATATGTTAAAGTGATACTTACTGCCGCGCTGTGGAATCTGAGCAGCTGAAAAAGACAAAACAGATTTATGTGAATATCATTGTAGCAGTATGTACGAACGACTACGTATACGATATTCATTCCCAGTATGATACACTACAGCAGCAATGAAGCACTGAATATCGTACACTTATGAAACATATTCGTCGTAAACCTTTCATCTAGAAGGAAATGTTTATGGACAAAAAAATCACTGTTCGGTCTGTGTATCACATATCATGAATGCCCCCACAATTTGGACTCTGATAAAGAACATACGCGAGTGTCCAGGCAAGGGAACAATCGTATTCTATATGGAGTAACTTGTGCGGGCATTGTTTCGGAGGTATTTGGGAGAGTCAGGTGTCTAGCCAGCAGATTAGCAAACGGATACGAACAGAGTTCTACGTACGTATGGTAGACTGTGTGAAGTGAGAGCACGGTAACGAGCAGGACGACTAGTCGGGTAAATGTGCAAGTACATATAAGGTGGTTCAGTGAACCACACTCACACTGTCATAGAACTCTATCGTATCGTAAGCAGACGTTCAGGGTATGGTTTGGGGTTTAGCAGCGGGTCGTACGAGAGACAGATCTTAACTAAGAGACAGATAAACTCACAAGCACGAAGAAGGGGGTTGTTTCCTCCGTTTGGAGTTGACTGCTCTCACGTTAACATTGCGCACCTGGCAGTCTGCAATGAAAACAAGAGAGTAGTCAAAATTTAGACAGACTTTAAACAGAACAGAACGACATTTAGGACACAAACATTAGTTATCTGAACAAATTTACAAACGAACACGGAATTCATCATATCTCTGTACGACTGCACGCATACGAGTTACCCGAATTGGAGCTGGCGGACCCGATAGCATTGCGAAACCTACGAACGATAAGAGCCCGGTCTAAAAAATACTTCTTCTAGGCCTTTACGGACGTAGACATTTTTATACCGTGTTTATGTTCTGGACTCGTTGGTTCAGGCATTTGTTCTTGACATACTGTATACAAAAGATGCCTACAACCAATTGATGGCTATTGTATTTCTTTCAATTTCATCTACATGTGTGTGTTGTACAATACTTTTATACGGGTACGTCCTCTAGTTTTACTTATGTGTAAGACGGGTCACATACTACTTTCTTGTCGTATTTAATGCTTCATCAAATTCATTACTAAATTACATTACTGCATATTCCTCAAACCTATATAGTTAAAAAATCTAAAACAATGCTTCACTCTGATGAACTAAAATATCACTACATTGCGTACTATGCAAGTGTATTTAAAAACTTTACAACTTGTTAAATATATACATATTATTTCATGAAATCAGTGCGATAATCGGAAACCAATAGCTGATATATATTTACGTGCTACATACGTATTTAACTAAACTACGCTTATCTACCTATTGTATTAAATGTGAAACTAATTATGATATTTGAGAATTGTGCAATCTAATAGCAGGCGGTTAGGGCCAGCCTAAGGAAGCAATGATTTAATTTTGATAACGGCATGTTGATGAGCACTTGGTCTGCAACTGATAATTGTAATGGATGGTGGTGCATATGGTACGTGCAGTGCTTACGGATTACGAGACAACTGTAAAGAAATAACACTAACCTGCTAAACGGAGAGCCGACATCCTCTGGAATTCTGGTTCCTGCAACCATTTCCACATCCTACGGAACGTCTCTCTGCCAGACTTGAGTTTGGACCAGGGCTTGGGGTTGCGGAGCAGGTCAGACAGTGTACCCTGAGAACGGCAAAGCACCCGCTGTGCGAATATCGCTTGCGGTATGCTGTACCTCTTCAGTTCGGCACTTATCCTTTGCGCCAGGTCCTTGGTGTTGATCTCTTCCACGTCGGACGTGATGCTGCCGACGTTCAATGGGTTACTGCTTCCGCCGGTAACAAGCGCACCGCCTGTCACTCCTGCATTGGATGACACATTCACGTTCACATTCACGGTCTTCGCTTGCTGCATCGTTTGTTGTTGGTGCGTCAGCTGCTGTTGCTGCTGCTGTTGTTGCTGCTGAACCGAAGGCTGTTGCTGTTGAATAGTGAGGACTGGAGGTGATGGTGAGGATACGACAACCGCCTCGCGTGGCGGATGTGCCACTTGTACAAGACTAGGTGGTGTGTGGTGCGTATGTGTCTGCACGATGGTACTGTGTTGCGCGATTGTACTCAGTCCGTTAATCGTTGTGGTGCCGCCGAAGTTTGTTACTATCGTATTACCAGGTGAGTGAAGCGATGTGGACGGCGGACTCAATGTTGGACTGTGCTGCTGAAGTGTTGATCTGGCCACGACAAGCTCACGTTGTGGGTACGGAGAGTCGTAACTGTTTGGTGACATACTCTTCTGGGGTGACGGCAATCCGTTTTGACTATACGAGCTTTGAGGTGATATCGGACTCGGTTGCTGTTGCATGCCAATACTACCAAGTGTGTTGTTGGGCGATGAATAGTTGTGTGGCGGTGTCATACCCATTGAAGATATCTTGTCGTACGCGTAACCCGTATTCACATTAACGCCAAGTCCGAGACCAATACCAAGTCCATTATTCTGCATGACAGTAAATGAACCTGATACGTTGCTCGCGTGTCCATACGCGAATTTATCAGACATTGTGGATATGGGTGGCAGCGGTTGCAGCGGTGTTAATGTTGCGTATGAAGATGTCGGACTGAAACCAGGCGGTGACATCCGTCCATTAACGGACGTTAAGGTTTGATACGTTGGCTCGGGATGTAATGCACGGAAATCACTTGCGTCTATCATACTCGCAACACTAACAGATATGCCAGATGTGGGTGACAGTTTCCCAGGACTGAGCAATTCTGAATCGTGTGAATCGTCTTGTGGCTGCACGATCACAGACAGACCGTCCTGCTTTACCTGATGATCGTCCAAATCGACAGACTCAACTTCCTCGACCGTAAGATCCTCTCCAACAACGACGCCGACTTCGACAGGTGTATGTTCATGTTCCTCTTTGATGTGCTGTTGTTGTTGCTGATCTATTCGCATATGTCGTCTGTCCACTTGCACGTGCACTTGGCGCGTCCTTGTCAGAGATTCGAGCGTGATACGAGATGTATGTTGCTGCGTATGCGAATGCTGGTGGTCGGAGGCAGACGATAGCATGTTCCTGACGGCTAGCGCTCCCGCCGTCGCAACTTCGGCCCTGCCATGCGTACTACCGCCAGGAGAATCGACCGAGTCCGACAATGGTTCGCCGAGTGATTGGTGTTCGATCATTTTTCCAATGTTTTCCATCATGTTTGTATCGTTTTGCAGCATCAATGCAACCGATGCATGCATGCACGCACAACACTGCACACTATTGCACTCTCTCACCTATAAGTACAGTAGAATTGTAATGACCATTTCATTGCGTTTCAGAACAACATCGTATCACAACCATGTCTCATACACGAGGGGTGCAAAGCGCTCCGCCGACATATTATCGGCACACAAACGAGTATGCTCTATAAAAAAACCACTGACGGCTTTCTCTATAAAGAGACCTACCGACTGACGCACACCGCCAACCGCTGACATTCGACCACTGTTCACACTTTATATTATTATTATTTCGCTTAATTAAAAAGTAGTCCCAGTAAGACACTGCATGATGCAATGCACAATAAATAATATAGAATGTACGTAGTATATTGCACTAAATATGACTATATCACACTAAACAACGATTCTGTATTGGTAACCTTTGTTTTCCACCTTACACTGCTTTGCGACGTTTCCGCGTCGTGTACCGTCACGACGCGTACACATCCAGTTCTAAACATTCAAACTGAATCATAAAGCGATACTAGAGAACCAAAATCCATATTACGTTCACATCTTCACTCTAGCATTGCACATTTCGATTGTTAAATGAACATTATCTAACACACTAACACCGTTTGTCATCGTAGTTTCGATTGATGTTAAGTCCGTGAAATAGTCACCGCCGGACCGGTCGATACTGAATTGAATGGATCAGCGCGCGACGCCAGGTGGTTGTTGAGCGCGGCGCAGCGACCCTCATTGTAGCGGAAGCTTGTATGAGTGTGTAGTTGTATGTATGTATGTATGTATGTATATATATA
>JAGJTL010000060.1:711693-727238 GCA_022063505.1 Calosoma granatense | reverse complement strand
GCTTTGATGAAATTTAATTTAATTAAATGACATATTAATATTATATGTGCAAATATATAAATATTAATAATGACCATGTATTTTTCTATTTTGTTTCGTGTTCAGGGTTATTTGTATTTTCCAATAGACCGGTTAAGAACACGTGACCAAATGACGTCATCGTAAACTATCGAATGGCACACGTTGTGTATTTCCATAAGCGACAATATTAATTTTTCTGTAAAAATATATTTATTACGATGCCTTGTATAACAGAATAATTTTTTCTGATATAATTGAATCTTCGGACAGGTACGTATGGGAGTAAAATTAATATATTCAGCCTATGGAAGGTGTAATGATTTTTTAAATGTATCGATGTTTTAGGTATGGATTCGTTGACATTTGTGAATTGTGTGGTTATAGTAAGCTGATTTATGTATATAACTCAATTCAAAAACTATTAGTGAAGATAGGAAGTTAATTATTTATATATGCGTTTATTTATTATTGTTATGCTCATTTGTTTTAGTTGTACTGTGATGAAGAAAGCTGATTAGAAGTTATTTAAAATTAGGAAATTCAAAAGACTGCATTGTACCAGAATTTTATAATAATTATATTTTTATTATTACGATGACGTGATAGAAATCATTCAGTAAACTGAAAAACAATGAACAATTTAAAATTGAAATCAGTGTAATATACTGTTTTGTCATCATTATTTTCGAACGTCAATGCAATGACATTTAAGCCGTTTTCCTTTTAACTAAACAAGCTACCCGGAGCAACTCCCAGTTGAACCGAACTGAATCGTTTTGTTCCTTTTGTAAAAAATATGTCTGGAGTAAAATGATCATAGCTACTCGATTTCTTCCCCCTTTACCTCCCAAAACACCAAAAAATTCGCGGTGCGAAATGAACTACACCGCTGATTCGCTGCGTTTTTTTGTGGAGGGATTTTAAGATATTTCAAATTAATAAAACGTTTCACAAATATTAACCTCTTACAGTTGTCTTACCCAGTCTTGCAGTCATTTGTCAGTACTTAATTATGGATATGATTGAAAATATATGTGGTTGTTAGTATAATTTACATGTTAATTAATTATGTATTTATATGTTGTATGTGGAAGATGATTCCGTATCAGATTCCATAAGGAATTTTTTAAAAATCATTTGTACAATCATTTTGATTATTTATATTAAAATGTGTGTATGCATTAATGTCGTACAATTATTTTATCTTCCTTATTTATTTCTTCGTCCATTTAAAAAAAAAAATTATGTTTACTCTCAAGCGAACCTCAGCTTAAAAAACAATCGACTATATTATGATGTTCCTTTCAGGTGTATAAGCATCAGATGCAGTTCAGTTCAGTATCAGTTCATTTTACTCTTTCGGCTAGATAAGAGGAAAACGGCTTTAATTAAGTCACATGGCAAAACACTGCGAGCCATTCAACAATCCCTTTAATGGCCCTGTGACGTCATCTTTAACTGCTCTAAAAGCATTGTGCATATAATGCTAAAATATAAATGCAAATTATTTGCCTTAATCTGACAAGACAGATTACGAATTTTGTGATTTTGCCTGAAGACAATTTTTATCCAGATAATCTAGCATTTAAATAATTGGATATTTGATTAATTTATTATTTGGTTATTTATATACGTATATAGCAGTTGGCAACACCACGTCATCTCATCTGTCGCATACGTAAGCAACAACTCAAAATTTCATTTTGGTTTGTTAGCCGGTGTTGGTTATAGAATATTACTATTAAAATATACCAGTAAAAATGTTGAAATTATGCATTTTTAAATTAATATTGTTACTAATATATACGAATTACGTTTTAAGTGGTAGTATAATAAACAAAAACGTATATTTTAAAAATGTTGATAGATCAATCGATTTGACATCACAATTAGTCAAGATAACATCAACTGTTACAATCGAAAATTCTAGTAAAGAAACAGTTAAAGATATAGTTTGGTCACTGGATCATGGATTTACTGGTAAATTGTCGTACATTTCTGCAAGAGATGCTTCGAAACGTGAACTACGATTACAAAAAACTACATTGGCGGATCATGACAGTGATATGTTTTACACCATCATCTTTAATAAACCTTTAGAACAGAAGAAATACGTAGTTATAATTGAAGAAGTGTATACTGGGGCTCAGTTACCGTATCCTGCATCCATAACGCAAAAAGAAAAACAACTTGTGAGATATTTTGGCAATCATTATCTGTATTCACCATATCTTGTCAACCAACAAACTACTAAAGTGCACGTGCGTACTAAAATCATTGAGAGTTACACCAAACTAAAACCATTTACTCTGAATGATGGCATTATAACATATGGTCCTTACGAAAACATTCAGCCCTTTACAGCTGATAAATTATCTATTCACTATGAGAATAATTCACCATTTTTGACAGTGACAAATTTAAAACGTCATATTGAAGTATCTCATTGGGGAACTATTGCAATTGAAGAATCTGTGAGTTTATTACATACTGGTGCAACACTGAAGGGTTCATTTTCAAGATACGATTATCAGCGGGATAATGGCAATGGACTTAATAGCATTAAGTCATTTAAGACTATTTTACCTGCATCTGCGGAGAGTCCGTATTACCGAGATTTTAACGGTAATATTTCGACGTCCAACATGAAGATTAAGAAGGATTCCGTGGAATTAGATTTACGACCCAGATTTCCTTTGTTTGGAGGATGGAAAACTTGCTACACTTTGGGGTAAAATGTGGATAATGTTAAAATATAAAAGAACATTTCTGAAAATTATTTAAGAATGTATTGAACTAAGTTCAGTATATTCTCGTATTAATAATATTGATATATATTTTTTTAAATATTATCGGTTCCGAAATTCATTTTTAATAATGTTAAGAATATTAATAACTAAGTCCTTGTTATGAACTCGTTTTTCAATTTTATTATAATCACGACGCGTTTCGACCTGTTCGGTCATTATTATTAATTGATAATAATTTGATAATGACCGAATAGGTCGAAACGCGTCGTGATTATAATAAAATTGAAAAACGAGTTCATAACAAGGACTTAGTTATTAATATTCTTAACAATGTAATTTTTGTCTTACTCTAGATACAGCGTTCCAAGTTATCAATATCTTTTTCACAAAGGCGATAGTTACTTGTTGAAAATCCGTTTGATTGATCACGTATATGATGACATGCAAGTTGATCAACTGGAAACTACAATTGTGTTGCCTGTAGGAGCTACTAACATACAGTTAAAGACACCATACTCAGTGGAAAGATTACCAGACTCTGTAGCATACAAGTATTTCGATACAAAAGGCCGAACTGTTGTATCTTTCAGGAGAGATAACTTGGTAGAGAATCACATACAAGACTTGGAATTACGCTACCAGTGGTCTCGTGTCCTTATGGTTCATGAACCAATACTGTTATCTTTTGTTTTATATGTACTGTTTCTAGCTGTTATTATATATGTAAGACTAGATTTTTCAGTTAACCCCTGTGTTGATCTCAAAAAGCAAGAGTAATCAAGTACCTAACATACCTTAATATAATTTTTGGGCAACTTTTTGTATATTCAAAATGACAGTGCCTTGTTCACATTACTTGATATGAGAATTTATGAGTACACCACATAGAATTTGTCAAAATAAATTCATATAATTCGATATTTACATTTGAATATGATTTACAATTTTGTAACACCTGTATTACTGTACAACATTTAATAAAATCATTACAGTTTGTTATACAGTACTTATCTAAATGTATCACATTTATAATTTCATTTGTATGATAATGTCATATATTCCATATTACTTGACACTTTTATAAAATAAAACAAGAACAAAATGAAAACATAACATTAATCCCCATTTTACATATTATTAATTAGAATGAAAAAAATGCTGACAAATATGTATTACTATCCTGTATGTTTATCCTGACTCAAGACTGGTGATTACAAAAATGTGTAGATAAAATTTATCTGAATTAAATTTTTGTATGAAAATATTCCTGATCGACAAGATTTAATATTTAACTGCAAAGTATAAGAAATAAACTATTTGTAACGTAAATAAGCACTTATCGTTGGTACTATCAGGATCGGGTCGGACCATCAAACTTCCTGTATATTGATGATGACAAATAACTTTTACAAATGTACTACCTACCTGCAGTGCTGTAAATACGTTTTATGGGACCCGTGAACAACCTGTTCGTGCGGGACCCAACTGACCTTTTCGAGTAATTACATTTTTGGCTAAATAGTAGTAATTGTGGGTGTCTTACGCGGGGCCTCATGTACTCTTCCAACTTGCACAATACTAGTGATGCCACTGTCTATTATGTTTGTTATATGCATACGTAATTATGATCTAATTAATACTATTATCATATTTTTATTTGCATCAAATTGTGTAATATAATTTTGAAAATAACTGGTACGTTTTAAATGATTATAAATTATTTAAATATTTGTATTAAGAATGTCAATTGTTTACGTAAAATATACCCATTTATACTGAATATTAACAAACGATTCAACTGAAATTATTTATTCAAGAGTATAATTGCAGTCATATTAGTATTACACATAACATACATAAAATAATAATACAAATATCGAATTATGTATAAGGAACCTTAATGAGAAAAATCAAACTTAAATATTTATACCACATATTTATTTGAAACCGGATATTTAATAAAAAGAAAAATTAACCAAACAAAATATTTGTATTATAAATGATATATGCACAGAACTACGAATTCGAGATAACAGCATAATTTTAGAGAAAACCATACGTAAAGAATATATAGCATATAAACAGTTTATTTTTATAAGTGTACACTAAGTATGTATAATTACAAAACAAGGTGTACATTTGTTTATTTATTTCTTATTCGCCGCTGCTTCATCCTCACGTTGGTATGTTTGCAATAATTCTTGTTTCTTTGTGGCGATTCTTTCCTCTCGTCGTTTGCGGGCTTCATGTACTTTCCTTCTGCGAGCTTCGGCCTGATCACTGTAACACACAAACAAACATAAATATTAATAATGTGTAATAAATTCTAGGTAGTTTGTTGTAGTTGTATTGCTTATATCATTATAAATGTACTTACTCCAGCATCTTGGTTCTAGCCTTCTCTGCCTTCTTCTTGTGAATGTATTCCATAAGGACACGCTTGTTCTTGAACACGTTACCCTTGGCTTTCATGTACAGAGAATGGTACAAATGTCTGTCGATTTTCTTGGCTTCCCTGTATTTCTTGAGGAGCCGTCTAAGAACACGCATACGTTGCACCCATAATTCCTATAACAAAGAAACATAAAAATAAGCAAATATAAACACACATAAAACACTTGTAAATCCGTTATTACTTGTCCACCAAAATAATCGTGCAGTTTATTCAACATATGTAACATTATTGCACTATAGTTTATACTTGATCACATAGACTGACTATAACTGTTATATAATATCACAATACGTTACGGTACTAAAGTTATGTTGTTGTACTCAAGTGTGGAACACACCACTATTACTGTCTTACGCAGCTGAAATAATCTAGTGATCTAGTTATACATTTATAAGTGACAGAGGGAGGGAGGCGGAGTTTAGTTGAACACCAATCAGATGCACGGATTGTCAGTATCTACCTGCTCTTCAATTCCACGAACTTGGATTAGGGCATTCCAGCAATTGTAACGGTAAGGAGATTAAGCAAAATTTGCAAGACAAACAATATTTCTTGTACGTACATTGAACTGTATAAACAACACGAATAATTTTAGTAAACAAAATTTGTGATACAATTTATTTTTGTAAAGATATCTTACTAACGTACACTGTGGGAATAATTCGTAACGGAAAATAATGTTTTATGTAGGTACTACCGATTGAAACAAATAAGAAAAGTATTCCATATGCACATTAATGTACCTAAACATTACTGTAAAAGATATGTTTACCATAAATTTTACAAATACATAATGCGTTTTAACATCGAACAATATTAACATTATCAAAGAAATAACAGGAACAATACATATTTAGCAACTCTGATTTTTAGCGATCTTTATAAATTTTATTCGTATTTAGAGACATAATTTATCGATAAATATCGTTACTAATTTAATCTCGCTAACCCGCTATAATAAACTTCCTGATAAAATGAACCGAATTTTATTAGAATTATGTTACATATCCCGTTTATAGTGCACTTTTCGGAAGTTTCCCGGATACATATATAGAAATGACACAGAAAATGACCGAAACATCATATGAAGTGCCAGAAGAAATTTTGAATAATTTTTGTAACCTTGAAATTTATATAAGTAATATTAGTTTTTCTGGCAGGCATGTACAGATCAAAATATCTCAGTATCTTATATTGTTCATTTGTTTCATTCTATTTTCTATTTATCTAATAACTGAGAAGTATGTAAGTACATGCCATCTATAATTTAATATGAAGTATTGTACTCCATTTCAATGTAACAAACATAATAAACAAACAATTTTATTTTTCTTTTATAGTGAACCTCGGATATAGTGAACCAATTTTGATGCATTTTGCAAGTTCACTACATCGAAACTTCACTGTATATAGTTTTTTTACTAACATATACGCAATATATAAAACTAGATTGGGTACAGACACCCATGCCTGTAGCTCATCGACGTATATTTAAGTCTGGACAAATTACAAGAAATTAATATTTATTGAAATATACTTTTAAAATTCATAATCCTAAATAGTTGACCAAAAAATAAAATAATAAATGTAAAATGTGTAATTATTTGCAAAAACATTTACTTTCTTTTGTTGACAAAAGAATAGCTTAGTCGGCTATGAATTGATCTTTTGTTCAGAGAAACGTCAAAAACTCACTTTAAATATTTTTTTCTCTTATATCCTTATGTAATTTTTCAAAAATAAAAATACAGAAAAATTTGTCATTTTCTGCATATGTAGGAAAATTTTGAAAAAAATTGATTGGAAAATAAAGGAGAAAAAAAATAAAAACCGAAAAAAATTTGGAAAATATTTTTTTTCTCAAGGCCCTAAAGAATTTTTGAAAAATAAAAAATACTAGGCACGACTAGACAATAATATTTATCTGTAAAAAAATTTCATCAAAATCGGTTGGATAGTCTAGGAGGAGATAGTGGAACAAAAAATCTCGTACGACGGAACGAGCGAGCGAGCGAGCGGACGACCGACATACATACGGTCACATGTAATATTAGTCATTTCGTGATAAAAGGGGTCTGTCCAGGATTTCTACGCAAAAATTTTTGAAATCGGAAGATGTTACAGACATCGTACCGAACACTATAGCTCTTCGACAGGGGTATTTAGCATTTATTAACGTCCATAAGCGGAGTTGTCAGCTCACACCAGGACGGCATCTACAGTTTTTTGTGGAATGCGAATCATTTTTGTAATAGGACTAAGCAAATAGCAAATGCGCATTTAAGTATCTGTCAAGAATATTGAATGTATAAAGCAGAATGTGTAACCATGTGTTTCTCATAATAGTACGAAGTACTTAGTACTAAAAACGTTGCATACACATCGGTATATATGTCTTCTCTAGTTTGTACTTCATGCTTCAAAGTTCATGAAAATTGCTGTCATCAGGAAAATTCAACCAAACCATGACTTTTTCATTTTTTGAACCAGCAAGTTATATTAGCGTGTTCTATGCTGAGTTTTTGGTGCGAGGTTTCAAGTTAAATCTCGAAACAGCACAATATCGAAGAGAAACTAGGTTGTTTCCCTGATTCCATAATATTAAGGCTGCAAGGAAGATTCGATATTGTCCGTTTTGTTTCGAGATTTGAATTGAACTTCATTTTAGAAACCCAGCATTTGTATATCTAATGTGCAAGTATTTGCATAAAAATATTTTTTTTTAAATTAACAACAATTTAACAGGAACAGAATACGATTTACTGCTACACAGAATAATGTATGGATTATGTTCAATATGCATCCAGAATGGCATGTAAACAGAGATGTTTGTTATCTTACCTTTTGGGGCATACGAGCATTAGCTGTACCCTTCCTTTTACCAAAGCCACAATGACGTCCCTTTCTCCTAGCCTCGGTGTTCTTGCGTACGCGGGCACGAGAATGGACGGCTACGGGCTTCTTGATGATCAAACCATCCTTGATTAACTTACGGATATTCTGACCTGATGATCACATTTTCAATTTTAATTACTTACTGTTATTTGATAAGAGGACAGCCTCATAGCAACTTCACTAATATTAATCTGTCTGATGAATACGAACAATAAAAATATACAATGGCACAGTTAGGTTATTATAATATACTTGTACGGAATATGCCATTTTGTATCAACAATATAGTGATATTCATACCAAGTATTATTATACGAACATCACAATATTTTTTTATGTACAAAGAAGTAAATTGAATACTTACGTGAGTTTGTGTTGGCAATTTCGTTAATTTCATTTGGATCCAACCAGACCTTTTTTTTGCCACATCGCATAACAGAGGATGCTAACCTCTTTTGGAGTTTAAGGGAACTGCAAAATAAACACTGATATTAAAAACCTAAATCTAAAAAACAATCATGCAATATTTATTAGTTAATTGAGATATCGTAACACATGTTTCCATGATTTTAAGCGACGGTAATCTTCATAACAAACATTAAGAAAGTTAAAAAATATATATATTTTTAATCTCCACATATCTTAATTTACTATTTTTAAAGCTTGTTAAAAGATTAAAACTGATATAAATCCGTAAGCAACACATATTAATATCTTCACGGGTAACACCACATGGTGCAACACAAACATTGAACACATATTTAGTTAATTCACGAATATAAAATCCACTTTTTAAATTAAAACTTTATTATATAAAAGTTCACAGTTTATTTAAACACCAAAAAACTTATTTAAAATTTAAAAAATTCTACTATTTTAACTAATATAAGACGTACCTCATGACCAACGATGTACTCTCACAACGTGTAAAGTACAATAGAGGAATGAAAATGGCCGACTACGTGCGTTGTACCGACCGAATCAAGAACTAGTCAAGATTTTTGAATATGCGCAGTAAAAATATCCGTTTCAATAGAATTGTACGAGTTTTTGACATTTTAAAAATAACTATTAGAATTATGATATAGAAATTGAACTCTCATAACATAATATAACTTTTATAAAACATTTAATTGACAACTTGCGGTAATGATATAAATTTGAATATGAAATACCTTTGAATATGTAATTTGTATTCCTACACTTGCATTGTGGTTATACTAATTTTTTTACTTATTGTTAGTATTAATATGACATTTCAAGAATGCATTTAATATTTTTATGTAATGAAATTATATATCGATATGCTGATTATTATGAAATACAAAATATTTTAAAAAACAATTTTATTTATACAAATTATATATGGTACAATATTATGTAGATACATTTTTATAAACATTAAAATCTACTGTCTGTAAAAAATATTCTTGCGCTGTACAAACTGCAGTATAATAATTCGAATTCCTGTAACAAATTCAATTAGTATGTATTTATTCATAATGTATAGATTGCAATAAATACCCTTTCAATTAAACATAGTCTTTTCTCTGTGAGAGCTAATGTTTGTTGCAGTTTAGTATCGTCTTTATTAACAACTGCTTTCTGTGATTCTAAATTTTGTCTATCACGTGCATGTTTAGCTCGTACTGATTGAAACCAGTGCAATGAATTTAATTGGCTACCCTGTTCTAATAGTTGTATTATATATGCCAAACCTAAAGTAAAATATTTCAGTGAATTAAACATATATAAAATATTAATATTGATAAGAATAAAGATATCTAATTATGCATTACCCATTGCAAAACCATCATCAGTGAATGCCGCCCCCGTTTTATTCTTTTTGTTAATGCGATCCTTGCATGTTAAGGAATGTTCTACGAAATTTATTGTTAATGGAGGAACAATCATGTAAAATATTTTAAGATGTACATTTTGCGGATTTCTGAATACAGGTACAAATACATTGATTAATAACTGCAAACAAATCAAATTATTACACAACTGTCGCACAGAAAATCTGTCAAATCAAACACTAACTTTGAAATATTCAGTAGCATCAGCGAAATTATCTGTTAAATTTCTAATATCACTTTTAAGGCATTCGCCACCTTTGGCTGTTAAATTTGAGTGTTCACCCTCTAATAAATCGTTTAAATTATTCAGATTTTCAAATGTAGGTAAAAAGCATGTGGCATCAGACAAAAATCGGCGACCACCGGACCGTATAAGACGAACATATCCCAATGCGTTACCTAAAATATTATACGATATAATATACATTGTAATACTTCTTTATGTAACAATATTATTACCTATATGACTGATAAGTCTTCTAAATAGATCTAAATAACTCAGACCGTTTTCAGTAAGTCCTAAGTTTCGTATATTTTGGTTAAATTTTTCGGCACGTTCATATGGATACATTTGGTCAATATCATTTTTATTATCACACAAATATCGCAAGTCTTTTAGTAATCGAGATTTTATATGTTCGTCATACATAAATTGTGAAAAAATATAAAATTTCTTTTGTAAAAACTGGTATGTAAAGTTTACCTGAAGAAAAAAAAACGAAAATAATTTTAGTTCATTCATGAAATATATTATAGAAATATGACAACTAACTGTAGTATTCATTATTCCAATGCCATGAGTTCTGATCGAGTTCGCTATATGAGAAATATTAATCGTATTTAAATGTTTATTGTTGCTCCATTCTTCTACAAATATTTGGTTATTCATATTGTATAAATACTTTGATACGAACACGTGAATATTTCTCATTATTTCGAGTACATCAAGGCCCTAAAACACAATAAAATATAAATCAATTAATTATATGAATACATCGTGTATTTTACAAATAATACCCAAGAGTACAGCAATTTTATTTCTGATTTTATAATAACATATTTATTATTTACGAATGATTTTACAACTGATCGCATTCCTTTTTAAACATGTCTTCATAAAGAAGCAAATTTAGAATAGTAAAATTAAAACATAAATCAACCACCAAAAAATTTCTTCTTTATTATAATAATAAAATTATGTATCGATATTTGTAAATAGTATACACTATAAATATACTTAAACAGTATGTACAAATTAAAGTGTTCCGAAGATGTATTAAAAGAAAATAACCATATGATGATAGCGATTATAATCTGTCAATAAAATAGTTGCCGTTCTCTCAGATGCTGTTTGCAAAACACATAGTATTTGTAAAGTAATTGCAAGATTATACCATACCTGTTCTAACGTTTGCATGGGTAAATGATCTTGAACTGTAATTAAACCATACTTTAAAGCAGCCAACTGTCGCATTTCACCATAGGTTTGCCAGTCGTGTAGAACAACAGTAGTTAAATTGTAGAACATAGTATTTAAATAGTGTTCGATATCACCTGAAACCAATAGATATTTAACCGTATGTCGATCATCTGAATATGAAACTAATTACTGCTTAAAGAGATATATTCGTTCACAAATATATACGGATGTTGATTTTTAGATTGTAAAACCTGATTTTCAAAAAACACTTCTTCAAATGGTGATGTTGTTGTCATCTGTAGATGTGAATGCGTTTGTAATCGTAAATTGGTTTCAATAGATTGGCATAGTAGTTTCATAAAATTCATGTTTAATATTTTATTAATTTTCAGTGATACTTTGTTTCCATCCACAGCAAATGTATTTGATTCGCAATCAGTTAAGGCAGCAAACATGAACTGTAACATAATACAGGCTTACTACAAAACAATTATCGGGTTTTAAAATGCTATATTTCAGAGAGTATTATAGATATAATATTAAATGACATTTCACAAGAAGGGGAAAATATCCAAGTTTAAAACGCGTGCTTGAGAACTTCGTTTTTACACGTCCAGGTGGCACTACAACCTCAGTATTCAAAATAGTAGTGCCACCTGTACATGTAAAAGCGAAGTTCTCAAGCGCGCGTTTTAAACTTGGATATTTTCCCTTTCTTGTGAAATGTCATTTAATATTATATCTGTAATACTTTCTGAAACATAGCATTTAAAAACCCATTAATTCTTTTGTAGTAACCCTGTATAATAAGTAAGAAATACTTAAGAGCAAAGAGTACAGACTTACCATCATCCTTGATATATCACTTTTGTTTTCATATAAACATGAAAAGTATACAGGCATAATAACTTGATGCCAATATAAAAATGAACAATCACACAACTTGTATAACAACTCTCTGACATTGCATATCAATTCTAGCCGGGACAGATGTCCTCGCAATTGTATCAGAGCATCCTCGGCTAATGAATAGTTCAAACCAGCAGCTGACAATGCTAAGCGTGTTACGAGAATCCTGTCGCTTGTATACGGACCATTTAAAACTCTTTCAGCTACTTTCAGAGATGACAGCACATCCAAATGTTGTTCGTTATATGTCTTATCTTGCACGACTCCTTTCTGTATCATTTCATAAATAAAAAATGTTATATTTCATTGAGATTATCAAGTATTCACTCATGTACCTTGGTTGATACTATAATTGTTAACGCTTGATATGCAATATACTGCGATACTAAATATATACAATGAACTAACGAATGTTCTTGTTTCTTCAACGTCAGTTCAAATCCCTTGAGAAGCTCAACTAAGCGACACAATACCAGAACCACAGTCTTTGTCATGGGTCTTCCTTCCGCGGCATGTAAATTCGTTATCCATTTTACAATTTCGCTGGATCTCTTCATTAATTTAATACCCTGCACAAGTAACGCGTATTGCTGTTGCAATTGTTTCAGTTTTAAATACGACATATCCAATTTCATCATATTTTCCATTTGAATCATCCAGTTTGATCCCTGTTCATCGAAAAATACAGATATTAAAATCTAATAATTTCGATAAGATACACAAGTATACCTGTATACACAAATTGTAGGAATCTTTTAATAAATTTTGAGACCGACTTGCAATATGAACTTGACGGTTTGTGAGAAAACTTTTTTCATCCAATATTTTGGTGATAATTGGCATATGTTTCATTAGAAAATGTTCTGGGTACCATAAAACGTTTCCGTATAAGGTACATGCACAAACCTAAAATATAACCTTTAATATACAATACAGGAAGTGCACAGTTTGCAAACCAACCTTCTTATTTGCATCAATCAAACGTTTTAGTATTTTCTTATCGATATTACCAAAGATATGGTATTGAAACACGAAAAGAGCATTTACTTGGAGCCATATTTGAGTATACGATATATTTTCGTCATCTTTTTCTAGTTCCAGTAGCATGTTTTGCATACAAATGGCTAGTTCATTTTTTAAACCGGAATTTTTAACTGAAGTAATGCAATGATGTTCTACTGTTTTTTCAATAATCCTCTACAAATACCAGTTTCATAATTAATTTTTTAATGATACTAAAAGTATAAGATATACATACCTGAAATATGTTACCAGTTAACAATTCGTTTTCAATATCGATTAAAACTTTACCGAGAAATTTTAAACGTTCAACTGATACTCCAAACTGTGAAGAACTGTGCAGCGTATTTTTAATAGCACGCTTATATAATGCCCAATGATCTTGAAGAGTGGTGCTTGTTAACAAACCATCCAATGTCATAAAACAAACTAATAGCTCTGCTATATGATCAACAGGCTCCTAAAATGAATACGTATGAAATAACTATTTAATGAAATTAATATTTATACATTGCTCACAGGAAAATATAATGTCGAGTTGCTGACATATAAATCTTTACCAGAAATGGCAGAAAGTTGATGTAAGAGTAAAGCAATTACTTGTTGTGACCTTTCTATGAAGAAACTAAGGTTTTGTAACGTGTCCAATAACCGACTAAACATCTGCAAATTCTCAGTACCTTTGCCAATCACTGTAACCCAACAAAATTAGAGTGAATATTTAGAAAATTAATTAATAGGTTACCTTCTCCATAAAGTATGAACTTGGTATAGTATTTATCTTTAGCTTCCTTAACTAAAAGGTTTATTTCACTACATAGCGAAGCTAAACTTGCCAATATTCGGCTTAATAATTTGTTATCTGACTGAACCAATTGAAGTAATGAAATGTTTTCAACTGGCTGGAACTAAAACAAGCATAATATAGAAAACTATATGATCAGGATTACACTAGAAGTACCTTCACTGCTACAGGTTTTACATTATTGCATTTTAATTTCAGAAGCTGTGATTCGAATTTCTGCAGCATGTAATCATATTTCGGTAGAAAACTTCCATAATTATGCAGTTGAACTTCAGCTAGCAGTTCTGAAAAAAAAGAACTATAAAACTGTTACAATTATTAACGAACGTATGCACTTACGATAGGTTTCCTTTCGGAAATTATGTTTTGCAAGTTCTGTAGACCCCAACATATTGTTTGTAATGTACTTTTATTTGTAACTTTACAATAAAACAGTTAATAAACTGTTGTAAGCTTATACCATAATAAAACTAATATAAACTTTAGAAAAGAAATACATTATCATTAAATCGTATACACCGGAACGTCAAACGTCAAAATTGACAACTCCTTGCAGTATAAATATGTATATACTTCAATTGGTAATGCTATTTTTATTAAATCTAAGAAATGCAGGTTTAATAGACAGGTTACGACTGGTGAAGATAATAAACTAATTTTATTAATCCAATGACAGGTAAAATACAAACAGTTCAAAACATCTTATGTTAAATGTCACACACTAAACGCCATTTTGTTTCAGGGCAAAGCCAGGGATAGCTGACAACTTGATATTTCATTTTGTTACTAATATTACTGAATAGTGCGTTGCAAGACATAATTTTTCTAAAAACAAACAAAGCCTATGATGGTTTTATTTAATTTGTTCACAAAATATAAACAGTAAACAAACTCATTTGATGAATTTATGAAAACATGGTTATCTCAAATGATGTTTTGTTTAGTTAAATAATAATTACACAACATTATCATACTATTTAAGAAGTACTTATAAAATAAATTTAACAGGTGTCAACAATGGCGTTCTTTCTTCAAAATGTAATCAAAATTAAGCTAGTTGAAACCATTGGCAAGATACGATACAGGTTAAATTTGAGAAGCTAGCCCGTCATGGCGGCGACCCGGGAAATCGTGACGCAACACACGATTCCCAATACGCGCGTCAATGTAGCTTGCCATTAGGCCCGGTTATCTTTTTCATGGCGTATTTATACAATTTTTATTAATAAAACAAAAAAGTATGTATTATATTGCGCAAATATTATTGTAATAACATCGGTAAAGGCATAACGAATGAATAGGATGCACATTACACATTAATGAATCATTAAAAAACACTCTGCGTTGTTTTATATTAATAAATTATTTTAATAAACAACTGAAGCTTGTTTAAAAGGATATACCTTCATAA
>JAGJTL010000060.1:687666-706470 GCA_022063505.1 Calosoma granatense | reverse complement strand
AAAAGAAAATAATATCTCACTACATGATGTTCTTGTACTTCAGAGATTAAAAGAAAAGGCTTTTATAATTAATCAGAAAAAGGTCAAATAAACAAAAATTACAAATTACTTCACAAAATAATATAAAATTTAATCAGTATCAGTGGCGGCTTGTCTTTAAATGCTGCAGAGTTGCAAAACCACCAAAAATATAAATTAAGCATAATAATTAATAAACATAATAAGAAAATTACAAATATATATAAAAACATAAAAACAAAATCACTCCTGCCTTTTCATTGTATACTGCGGCTTAATAAGCGCTAGTGTGCTTGTGCAGTAATACAATCAGTCAAATGATCACTGAGTAATTTAAGTTTGTAGCTACGTCCACAACATTGCTGTGTAACTATGATGTTCTGCTACACTATTTTGTGCGATTCGATAGACGTCGTGTACTATCGGATAAGATCGTAGTTCGCAATGTTATGCTAGAAATGAGCTGCACCAAATGCAGCTACACGCAGCGAAGGAAGATATTTCCTGCACGCAGCTATTTGAAGTAATTTGTTGTGTAGTGCAGTTTAATTGAAAATATAACGGTCGGTACTTAGTAAGTATTGATGAATTAAGGTTTACCCATAGCATTAGATGCTTTATGACTAGTTTGTTTAAATATAGGTTTCGAAAATGAACGTAATATTTAAATTGAGTAAAAATAAGTTTTCAAAACTTAGTTATCTAGAACAATTAGTAGTAAAAGAACAAGGTCGTCCTACACCTGAACTAAATATAGAAATTTGTGGTAAAAGTTATAAAAGACAATTTAATAGGTTTGTTCTTTTCACCTACTGGCGTCTACTGCAAAACGTCAAGGTTATTACTGCTACTGCTGGTTTAATTACGGTTAAACGCGGCCGTAAAAAACAAAGTCACTAGATTTTGTAAATCTGTTCTTTTCGCTCGCAGTTTGGTGTTTCACTTACGAATGATGTTCTTTTCGCTTGCAGTAACTCGTAATCTGATGTTACATATGCATGTTTTTGTATGTAATATATAATACTTTCATTTATTTCGTAGTAATACATATTTTTATTGTTTTTGGATCTGATTTCAAATGAACGTAGAAAATAATTGTATTTTAAAATGTATGTATTTACTCCTACATAACAAGAGAGTGATTTTTACTTAAGATAATTTTTTCAATGTAAAACAGCACCATTAGGAATAAATACATACCTTCTTCTGTAATATCATTTTCTTTGACATACATTTTACCGGGAACTGTCTGGAACAATAACCTAACAACGAGATGTCAACTGCATTGACTAATGTACGCATGCGCTTGCAGTAAGAAATAAAATCCGCTCAGCGAGCAGCTGTAGATTATTGTACGGCGGCGTTATTTTACATTTTACACAAACGCCAAGGTCATGCGAAAAGAACAACATCTAGTAACTTATTTAACTTCAACTTTCTGAATAGAACCGATTTATTTGACGCAGCTGTAAACCGTAGACGCAACAGGGTGAAAAGAACAAACCTATTAGGTTTGTATTTAAGAAACAATTGGATTTGTGGCTGTAATCAGAAGAATGCTTCAAATTTGGACTGAAACGGGTTTGAGAGATTTGGTGCATTTGACTGAGAAAATAAAAAAAACTTCTTCTCGGATGCAGCACATCCAAAAATATGTAGCACGAACCGCCACTGATAAGTATGCATTCTGTATTTGATAATTTTTTGTTTATATACTATGTTCTATTTTTTGTATTACATATTTCACTTACCAATATAAAACTATCCCGCTTCAGTATTCCGAATTATTTACTAATCCGGATCACAGCGATTTTCTATTAGTCCAGATTATCGAGGTCGTATATTTATGTGTAAGATGTGCATTCTGAACGGAGTTCTTTTCAGAATAGTCTAGACGGTAGGTTATATGTATATCACGGGTGAAGTCTGAAGTTGGATAATGTTCAACTTGATCCGGATAATGTTAGGATGATCCACTTCTACTTGGATAATGTAGTTTTATGGATGTTAAAAAGTCATTAAAAATATGGTTCAATGTCTCTGTGATCACAGATTGAAATAGTAAGTGGGGATGGTTAGGGTAGGGTAGGGTAGGATAAGGTACGATAGGGTAGGGTAAGGTAAGGTAAGGTAGGGTATCCATATTTCGGAGTTTACCAATAACATATATTTAATTGCAAGCTACTGAATACATAGAATTACAAGTGATAATACTAAGACGAATTTATGACAAAGGAAATGTATAACAATATTACGGTGGTTATCATGTAAGCATGAATATTTGTTATCAATGCTTTCAATAGATCTGAACCAGTCTGAACTGGTCTTTACAATACAAACTACACATTATGTTTTTACATTTTTCTTCTAACCCCTATTTACAAAAACAAATAAATAGCAAGAAACATTAATTTAATTTATCATTTAAATTGGTCTGAAGACTGCTCATTTGTTTACTTTTCATCTCGTCATTATACGGCTATTTATTTAAGCCTGTGAATATTACTTTGACCTGATTTTGTATTATTTATTTAACAGTGAAAATATTTTACTTCCTACTTGAAAATACTGAAAATGTAACAAATATATATTTAATTATATGTATTTAAAACATTTTATATTTTTCATTTCATCAACTACCGTGTTACCATCTTTAATTCAAAAGCTGATTTCTTTCTTCAACTACGCTAGGTATAATGAAGGTTTTATGATAAAAAATCAATAAATTTTATTATATCTTGGCGACATCTATATGTCAAAAGCTCTACTTCGCTATCGAGTTGGGGTGTATTCTGTATTTGGGTAGATGAATTAAATAAAACGAAACTAAAATGTCTACCATTAAATTATATGTTTCACAATAAACTGATACAATTTATTAAGACGAAGACACAAATGTATTTAGTCTTTTAAAACTCTATATTCAAATGAAAGAATTAATTTGAATTCAAAATGTATTTGTATAAAATAGTTTACGTAATACGTTTGAGTTTGATATATTAATCAAAACGATATCGTTTATAATGTAATTATATGAACATCTTAAATGGATGTAAATGAAAAGAAGTTGCTGCTTGATTTTTATTTTATTGATTTTCATTATTTATATAATAACAATCTCTATGAATAACCATGTAATTTTATGACAACGGTTTTGGGTTTTACGTATGTACAATTGTACAGTTATTTGACGGGGTCTAATGCGAAATAATTGCGTGATAAATAATATACATTAAAAATATGCAAATGTATTTATCGTGTGATAATATCAACAACTGCGTCCGCCAAATCCTATAATCCAGAAAACATTGGAAGATTTCCACACCGGCTGAGCACATCACTCCACGCACTAGTACGTAATTTGTATCTTATTTGATCTGATATATTGAAAGAGCGACTGGCACAGCTGACGTGCGTTCTTATGTAAGGACAATTGTAGAATATTCGTTTAATATTTTACGTACATACATACATATTAGATAGAGGGGTACTATGTTCCAATTCACTGTAATAATTTAACACACTGTATACTGTCAATTATAATAATATACCGTTTTTCAAATAACTGGAGTGACTACCCTCATGTGCCATTAATTCCATGTATTTACAGTTTCATTGTGTTGATGTGGAGCTTATTAGTCGCATGATATCCGTTATGGTATCTTTTACCAGGTGGTACATGGTACGACATGGGATATCATCGGTTCAGGTCGGAGATCTATGACACATTAGTTGAACGAAATAGCAGCTTTTAAATCCCATTCATATTGAGGATATAGATTTCAATAGATTTTGACCATTTTAAACGGGATTTCATTGACAAACCTGCAGAAAAGTCAACCCAACTTCTGCCGCATAGGTATGAATAGGCCATTGTGACCCTAATCGGATTTCCTGTTTTCGATGCAATTTGTCGCTTTACAATATTTTCACAAAGACTATTCAAAATGTGACTTTTAGGACTATTATGAGCTACAGGCCATAGTATCCGCATTATGGCAATGAACACACGGATGCACTAAATACGATATGCTGCCAGAAACTTGCTTACCGACTGTCAATGAATATTCTTTTATGTTTAATCACTATCGATTACCGTTCAAATGAACTGAATACGTTGTTCCAGTAGCAGTTTATTAGTGACTTTTTCTAGAATATAGAATTGGCGACTGAAAAGTTTAGGAAGCCGAGGTAACGGATATGTGCTCTATATGGGAATACAGTGTACATATTCGTGACTATATTCCTGTATCTTGTGAATGAAGTTTCCAGTCGGATTGAAACACTCCATATTTAATAAAAAAATATTTATACCCCTAATAATATTGTTGTTATATTATATCAACTAGTATCTAAATACTCCAAACAAATTGTTGACACTATACACATTACATATATTTCTCTATCCCATTTCTTTTCTTTACAGTCGTACAAATAAATATCACACCGAATATATTACACCTGCATACGTCAAACTACTTGGCCCACTGTATGACTGGGTCATTTCGAACAAAAAAACAGGAAGTTGTAACAATAGGATTGTTAGAAGGCAACAGATCTACAGCCGTTCGAACACTTAATACACTATATTTAAGGTAGGCACCGGATGTCTCTATTTGATTTAAGAGAATTTGTAATTTTACCACACAATTTTTCAGTATTGTTATGTATTATTGAATATACTTTTTAACACAGTAAAATAGTGCAATGTTGGCATAACACAATATTAAATGTTGTGAAAATCTGTTGTTGCTAATGTTGCTAAATATGTAAAGGATGTAATTTATTCAGATACGTGAAAGCACAGCGGTGGGCGAAGTAGCGAGTTGAGTTTGCGGCAGTCCGCGAATAAGCGTTGCCTTGACGATACGACGCCCTTTTTCATTTCATAACGCTCTTTTGACATCATCATCTTGTTACATCTGGCGCCCAGACATATCACATGTAAGATGACCGAATTAGACCCCTAACAAAATGCATTAGACTAGGTTCTGTGCAGAGGGACAACATGTAGCATGTGCTTTCATCAACAACAATTGGTCTGTTAATAATACAATACACTGTATATTACACATAGTGCATAATCTGCCGTTGAAAAGTACAAATCGTTTCAATCAATGTACGCCTACACCCTCTAACAAATATGCTGTTTTGCAGGTTTCTCATTCTGACAAATGTGAGATTAAGAAAATGTCCTGCAAGAAGATGTAAGATATTAGAATCAGACAGGGAACCTTGTCAAAATATTACCAAAACACACAACATCATTAATATTATCGTTAAGAGTGTTATATTTATTACGTATAATCATTATGAGCAAGCTGACGGATTGCCATGCGGACTTTCCGTTATTAATACTCACTTTAATTAGTTCCCCTGTTTAGTAATATTGATTTAGATAACACTCTAAGCTATTACGTTTCTTTCTTTCAATATGTTAGGCAATCTTCATTCCTTTTCTATGTTTAGGCAATAATCGTGTTCGTATAGTTTACTAGTTTAGTCGTGTTTGAAATGCCTGTAGTGACTAGTCGTGTGTTTGACTAGTGACATATTCCTGTGTAAATTACTGTTTCTTCATTAATATACTATTAAGAAATTAAAACATAAAAATAAAATAACTAGTTGGGAACAATAGGAGTTGCGGAGATTTGTTTGAAAGGTAAGATTGTAAAGAATTTAAATAATACAGTATATATTTTAACATAATTTTTATTCGGAATATTACAAATACATTTAAATCATTTTACATAATTCTTATCGCTGATTCTCGTATTCATAGTCCAACCGGTGACATGTAGTGGACAATTTAACACTAGCAACCAGTTAAATAATTAAATTGCACCCAGGAATAGCACGCTGATACGCTTTACATACGAACATTCCTTATTTCACAACGAAGACGGCTTAAAGTACATGAACGGATTGCCACGATTTATTAAAAATCTCGCTTTCAATTATAATATTCTATACATAGGGTGGCCAATCTGTAGAAAACGTGTAGCAATGACGTAGCTGGCAAATTATAGACATCACAGTAATTTCTTTAATGACAGTAAATTAAAATTATGTTACGATGCTAGTGTATTTCTTTTACATAAAACTAGGTACAGTTTATCACGTGCATGTCCATTTTATTCAGTGAATGTGAATTCCCCCAATTTTTTTACATAACTACAGTCAATTAGAATGTTCAGTCGGCAATGTTCTTATACTTCTATGTACAGTATATTTAGATCTAAATAACTACGTTTCATTTCTCCAATAAGTATATATATGTATATACATACATATATACGCACTCTAGTTGTAAGTGTAACTAGATATAATAAAACAATATATATGTATGTATGACATGTACTTTGTCAACAAATAATAATAATCTAGAATGTTTTATTGAACTGAATATTGTTGCAGAAGTGTGATCACTGCAGACTGTACAGTACTGTATTTGTTGCGGTGGTGTTATCAATTTCCAGAACGTGGTATAATGAGGTGCAACATTTTGGATATTTATCAAATATGACATCTACATTTTGTAATTGATTTTCACAATTTGACAGTTCATACTATAACGCATTATTTGGTTGTAAATAATTGTAGTGATTTTATAAATATGCATTTTTGTATATATTTAAAAAATAATGACCTAGAAATACGTACGCTTATTATGAATGTTTTATGTAATAAAACTTGCGATGTTGCAAATATGACGGAATTTGTAAATAAACCGAGTAGATTGATGAAGATTTACTGAAAAACTGAATTATGTCACGTAATGAATATAAGATAAAACAATGGCAATGTATAACATAAACTGGTAATGTAATTGTACACATGACAATATATAAGTACCTGTCAATAATAAATGTTTTATAATTTATATGCGACACTTGTACAAGGAACGTTGTGTGTCGCGTCCATGCATGCATTCATACCCTTCAGTCACATGTTCTTTGAGAACGAACGAACAAACAAACAAACACTATGTGAACCGTTAAACAACTGCACCTCATCATCATCATCATCATCATCATCATAGCTATCATCATTTAGTTATGTATAAGTGTATTTAATATATGTACATTGGCAGACGTATGCCTGATTTATTTACATTGTCGCGTCAGAAGCGTGAAACACCAATCACGCCGACCCGGTCTCGTCTAATTCACTGGTGAAGGTTCTGTCTTTTAGCCGCAATCTCCTCCTCCGTGTCGGATATGACGTCGCTATTCTCGTCCGTCTGGTTGTCCAATACTTCTTGTTTTCGTTTCGCGGTTGCCATTTCCGCAGCGTGCTTTTTCCGCCATTTCGTACGCCTGTTCTGGAACCATACCTGCAAATAAATATTTCATTTAGTTTATATAATATCGTATATGTTATGTGATGAAATATTCTACTGTTAGCATTGTTGTTAGAAGAATGATTTGTATACATGTTCACATATATCTCATGTGACAGATGAGCAGATTTAAATTGCTATAAAGAGCTGGTAGGGTATAGGTGCGAGTAGTTACATTATCGGAGATTGATGAGACTAGGTGCATCGGTTGGCCGTACAATATGGCAGCCATGTTTATTTGCCATTTTACTGTTTGTACGTAATTAATAATCGTTAATTTTATCTCGTGCCTGTCGTCTTTGTGAAAGCAATACAAGCCGGGAGAGCGCAGAAGCGCTCGCTTCTGTTGTCCCGGTTTCCGCATCGGGCATCGGGTTATCCCACGACACGATGTCAAAACTGTGACCGAGGCTTAGGGGCTGGTTCATAGCAGCTCGTAGGCTCGAACCACCGTCGACCACACATGTTTTTAACAACAGCACCGCGTCCAATATATATTAAATTTGTAAATTACATGGTATTTAGAGCTATGCTACAGCCATAAATCACATAGAAATAGGGTTGCATAATCTTAGAAGTTAGTTAATACAGGGAGCGCCCCAACGGCAGCTGTAGGAATTAACAGAGGGACCAGTGCATTGTTACATCCAAGATACTCCCATCTTTATGTCATCTCGTCGTATCGATTCATCGAGTTATGTCTGGTTGCGAATATCACCAACGTATACATAATTTCTGTTTGTTTAGTGAAACAGACACGTGTATATGTGGACGGGGATAAGAGTATTAGGCACACAATCCTTGACGCATTTTTGGGAAGCACCACCCACAGTCCGGTCGCGCTACGTTCGTTCGTTCGTTCGTTTACATTCACGCGCTCATGCGGCTCACTACGTTACTCCCCTACTCACCGCCACCCCCCTCACCTTCATCATCTCTTTCTCTCGCACACTCTCTATCGTTACCTCTCGCTATTGTATTACAAAGCTAATTACGCAGTCACTTAGTGCTAATCGATGCAGTTCCCTTATGTTAACGACACACTAATGACCTGAAATTTACATAGCGTTTAAAGCCGTGCCGTCCCAAATTATGTACACATTACACATGGCGAAAGATGCGACGAATGGACGGTCGCTGGCCGGACCTAACTCTGACCGTTAATTATTGTAAAATGAAATGGTTACATTGCGTAAACTTTATTTTGCAGTAAGGACACAGAGACTGGTATGGTCATCATAAAATATACCTGGAACCCTGGACATGTTACGTATGTATTTCGGTAATTATTTATCAACAGCGGTCATTACTAACAGCCTGTACAAATAATATAAGGAATATGTTTAATTAACAGTAATATAAAATTTAATCGTAGTGGTATCTTACATAACAGTTGTGTGATTATTTATTTAAAGAACGAAGTATAACAACTATTTGATACTAACAGGAATATGAAATACAACGAGCAGTTTTACAGTTGATACAAATGTCGAAAATCCTGTGCGAAATAGAGAAGGCAGCACAGTGCGTACGCATCACTGGCAGATTCAGCGCATACACATAACTCACTGCGATTTTATCAGGAATTATAAAACAGAACATTTCGCTCGCGTACAAACAATAAAAACATATATACGTCACATAGATTAGCAGCATCACCGTCATCGATAAATCAAACAGTCATTTGGCGAAACGAACGCGAAAAGTTTACAACAACCAGAGGCGTACTGGCCCTACGAGTACAATACTAGCAAAGATATTCTCGTACTGATCGAACTGTGATCAGCGGGCCCGTCGTCCATACTGAACATGTGCGTTCTACCCTAATATCTGACAGTGCGTTAGCACAGCATAGCACGTACTACATACTGTACGCAATGTAATAAAAGGGCGAAACACCCAGAGAAATAAAATTCCATACGCACCCACCCACTACCCACTACAGATATGTAAACTAAACTTGATAAATTACAGTAGATAGCGTGAAAATAACAAGTGCAACAATAATCGACCATCTCATCGTACTTCAAAAAATTCAATCAGACACATCAAGCATCAACGGGTGCAATTAATTTATGATTTTATCAGATAATTGGATTTGGGAAAATAAAACAGTGGCGGCAATGGTAACACCAGTAGCAGCAATAACAACAGTACAATACAGTACAGTACAGCAATGTTTAATAATAAAAATGATCTAACTGATGTCTGTATGTTTGTGTATGTAACAGCATATGATATTTAACATTTGATGTGAAACTGCATCCAGGAGAGTCCATATGCAAGTATGACTATACATTTGCGAATTCAATTAGCGTAATGAGGCGAGAAGCCAAACGGAAAGGAAGTTGAACCGTGGAATATAATTCCAATTTGCATGCAGCAACCATGGTCGCCCTGCAAAAACCCTGTACACAAGTTGAGATTTCACTAGTGTACCTATTAATTCTCTGGAGGGCTTTTTGCTTAGCATTTTTATTTAACATGAACGCAGTTTTATTATCATAAAACATTCCACATTTTTGTAAATGAAATCTTTCTTCTCTGCGGGGTTTCGCAGTACGCCAGGCGTCGGCGTCAGCCTCGCCACTGAAGGAATGGAAGACAGTGGAAACGGTGAACTTACACATTTGTGTATATCGTCCTGCTGTCCTGCCTCACTTGCGACCACTGCGATTTTTATATCTTGCATTACGTTGCATGAAAATTGAATATCTCGGTGGTACGTAGGTACTTACTGCAAAAAGATTTTTACTTGCAACAAAAACTAAATGGACTCTGACGGCATCGCGATTCTCAGACATTATTTTAAATAATCAACAAACTTTCTCTCTATTTTCTGTTTTGCTTTTCGTATTTCATTAGCAGAATTAACTATGTGTCAAAGCTAAACTTGTTACTACAAGTATGTCCACGTAGTTTAGCCTAATTCATTTCTTGATGTAATACAAATCACAGACATCCATTACTAACATACGTATAACCGTAGTACATAATCATCTATACATATGTATATGTTCTACATGAACTATGTACTTAGCTTAGTAGAAATAATGAAATTTAACATTCATATTCCAGTAAAAAATATTGTTAGTTTGATTTTGGTAATATGATTTTTTTGCTGCTTAAATTATGCCGAATGTTTAAAGCTCTAGTTTAAATATGGTGGAACAAAAGGAAAATGTAAAGATGAAGCAAATGAGAGGAAGAAAGGTATTCGTAAAGAGTAGTAGAAAATACCGCAACATTGTATACTTCATTAACTAAAAGAGTCCTTCAGGGACTCCAGCAAAAAATTATTCTGGACAAAAACATTCACAGCACGAAGAGAGCAATGCGAGGATCAGCCTCGGCCGACGGATAACTGGTACAGGTTCAAACGACACTACAACTCGAGCTCGGGCCACCAGGCACCGGTCATGCTTAATATAAAAGCGCTGTCATAAAAACTCCGCGGATACAGTTGAAAATCCTGGACTGCTTCCTCGGTTCAATTTAGAGATAACAAAAATTCAAACTTAATTCTATACCAGTCTACATTCATTATTAACCATAGCATTGGCAGCTGAGAATGTAAATGAACTGAGTAAATGGTGAGTGTGCTTTAGTTGGAAATCTTGAAGTAATGAAATATTTAACTAATATGTGTAGCTATGTACATGTACAGGGTGATTCAGAGCTTCAGGTACTTACTTTAACGGTATATAGTACATAACATGCTGATCACGGTAGAAAAAGAATTTTTTCAAAAGTACATTTTTTAGTACCACTGGATTTATAATTTCTTTCGAACGAAGTTAATTAGTTATACAATTACACAACGAAATATACGTAAATCAATTTAATTAAAGTTACTATGCATTATTTTGAATACAGGTGATATTTTTTAAAATTTGCTTATGATATTTCAATACAATACGTTACGCAATATCTGAAAGTGAACGAGTAGCACAATGCACAAGCCAACGAGATCTGATAATTCAATTAAACTAGGTATTGTATAACTTATTACTTGCAGATTAACATTTAATCACAATGTTAAAATTGTTCGTTTAAAAGACCGCAATATTAAATTACCGAATTTTGAAAAAATTCTTTTTCTACCGTAATCAGTATGTTAAATACTGTATATCGTTAAAGTATTTACCTGAGGTTCTGAATCAGCCTGTATATTATTCTGTAGTAGATACATAGTTACATACACACATGCATGCATGCAGAGATGCAATTGTGAAAATGTTTCATCAGATAAATGAATAGGCAAATGTGTAATAAAGAATGTAAAGTGTAATCAGTGAATTCTCTTTTAATTAAGCACATCGGTCAGGCGCAAATGGGAATAACAATGTAACCTTATAACCGCCGGCTGTAGACTAAGATGGGCGAGGGTTACAGAGGCTCCCTCTCATGCTGTGATACATGGTTCACCGAGGGGGTGTGCACACATAAGCTTTTGACAAATTGAATTAGGGTTGCGGTGACAGAACGGTGGAGGGGTACCACTGTGCTGAGACGGCTTCTAATAATGGGATCACACTTGAATTCGACCGTCGATCAGAACACGATGTTGTCACCGAAATATACTTTCCTCTGAACGAAATTAAACGGTCGCTTTTTAATATTACCCACCACGTCACTGACTCCATCACCACATCCACTGTCTCTATCCTCTTATTCTGCAATCACTTATATTCACAAATCAACAACAATAACAACAATCAATTATTAATTACTCTAACTGATTATCAATGATCTTGTTCACAGAGTCAAAATTTCATCCGACTTCTTGTCATAATATAGAATATTTAAGAATTATTTGACGTAGAATTTATGTAAATGTACAAGTAAAAAGCATTTGATTTAGAAGTTTAGATATAGTTAATGATTTGTACAAATATGTAGAGGCAGTTAATGAATGTTGTGAATAAAGAGGAAGTCATTGATTGTTAAAGGACATAGTTGATGTGGAAATGAATTGTACGATATGGAGCAAGTGTGCCATATGTATATAAAAGCGTTCTAGTCAGTCAACTGAAGTAGCGCGTTCCTCCCCACAAGTAACCCGGTGACCAAACAGAGGTTGTAAATCATTGGGACAATATCACTAATAGTCTCACAATAAGCATAGTCCCTCTGAAACAAAATCAAAAGAATATTGCATGCATACCCCGCCTCATATACATCCTCTTGTTATAATATATTACACATGGTACATGTGCACCATTTTTCATTATAACATAAGTATGTATGTACAAGTATTTACAACTTGTACAAAATAAAATCCCTGTTAAATTGTACAATTACAGAAAAACAACAATGAATTACAATTGTTCATAAAAGAAATAAATATGTGATGTGAATATAATAAGCAGGTAACAGAATCTACAAGTCAGTATATGTAAATATATTATGTTGTATTTATACAACGTTAAACAATTATTTAAGTTACAGTAGCCAATATAAAAATATTTTTCAAGTAAATAGCAATTTGTTACGTGAATGTTTCACGATACTTAAATGAATATGGTCTATAGAGTTCACATTCCGCTTCGATTGGTAAATTTTCGCCCCGTCATTTAAGACCCTCAGGGTCCACTTGGCCTTAATAGATACATTGGGCACCAGGAATTTCTGGGGGTGAAGGTGATGGAAATATAGGGCTGATAACACTGTCACCCTAAATGTGGTGATCACTAGAACTAAACAGTCCACTGCTATTTTCCACATACATTTGATGGTGGTGTTACACTGTATTTAGCTACTTTTCCAATATTTTATACAATGGATGATTGCAGTGTTAATATTTTATTCAGAATCACTGTTTAGAACCGCATTATAGTAGTGAATGTATGTTTTGCTTATGGTTCAATGTGAATATTGAAACGATTGTTATAAAACTTTATCTGCAATGTACAGATATTGGTTATATTATATTATCACTTAATCATTATACAAAAATTAAATTAAAACATTGTATCAGAGTACCACAAAGTGACTGAAAATTTGTTGCTATTCGTTTATAAATATCTATGAAATAATCACTTATTTAATAAACACAATCTCACATGAAAGAACTGTTGGAAATGTCTACGTTGTTATGATGCATTTCATCATGTTCAGTTGCTCAGCGACAAATTCCTTTACTCTCTTTCAGTTCCTAAACACGGCCTCGTTGTGAATAAATTGCAATTGTTTGAGATTGTTCAGATTTAGTTGAACAACTGCGGTTTCATGTGCGACACAATACAGTACAATTCTAATTAGGAACACGTATATCTAGTAACCGACGAAAAATAAATAAATTTGGATTTTGATGAATTTCAAATTACCTGTATACATAGATACTGCATAGAAAGATTTATGAAAAAAAAACTATACAATTGAAGAAAAAAATATAGTAATAAAATAAATTTGGTAATTATTATGAAATTTTTAAAAGAGATAAAGCCATTATAAACAGATTTAAACTGACATATCTAGAAAAAACGTATAGTAGATGTTGTATTGAAAAAAGAAATATTCACATTTTTTTATTAAAAATGAATTAATGATATCGTTTGAATGAAACCTGTTTTGTTAGTTGTTCAACTACTGAATAAGCAGTAGATAAAAAAAAACACATTTATAAAGTCCCGCATATAGAACAGATGCATCTAGTTTTCATAAACCTGAATCATATTAGTAACGTAACATAAGTAGCACAAAGATATTTTAAATCTCATAATATGGTTTAAGTTAATATGATTATTTTAAAAATGTACAGATTTAATGCTAACTTAACAAATAATAATTTGGTGTCTATTAGAAACTTTGATTATGTAATGTTTGTTACAACATTACATTTATATTATTAAACAAGTACATATATATGTCAATAAAGCAGCATGTTTATTTTTAGCCTTGATTTTTATGCATTTATTTGCTAATAAAACATTAAATAAAGATCGATGACATGAATACCGCTACCTAAGATTAAACAAGCAGAATTGATATAAGAACAAACGTATTTTTGACGACAGCATTTTGAGAACAACATAATTAAATATTATAAAGGTCCATGTCATGTATAACTGATGGGGTATACATGTAAATTAAGATGTGTACAAAGTAAGAGATAAACAAACGATGATTACATACATATAGGTATAACCACCAAATCATTATACAGAACATGATATACCTACGTACACGTATATTGAAAAATATGCGTACAAGTTTAAATTTAGATACTGTACAATATCTACTTATAATATATATGGTGATTATGAAATGTTATAAATTGGTTACCGCTTAATTTAATATTTTTATACATTCTCTTGTGCGAGATTAGCGGACATCAAAACTTTGTGTACTTCAACCAGAGATATTTTACATATTTTTATTAGACTTGGAATTGAAAAATTAACATAATGGAATAAGTTGAACCCAATTCAATTTCAAACATTCATGTAACCGGAATAAATCTTCAACAAATGTAACCGTATACAGGTTAAACGGATATATGTCCATGTGTAGGTAATGCGCGCGAGCGTTTCTCATAAAACGTTGGAATGGGGCACAGGGATAGGTGGCTAGCTATTGTCTGCTGTTGCGCATAAACACTTTAAGCACCTATTACGTTCTTCTCTTTGCACTTGCTAGCGGTATGTCTATTTATTATCTACTAATTCAACCTGCAGCTTCAATCATTTCCCATTGCCTTGTCGCACTGTCTTTCATTATTTTCCTGTTCAAATAAATGAATCTATGTATGTATTTCATTTGTAGAATTACATATACATAAATACATTAAATATACATAACATAAATCTTATTCAGTAAGTCTTATTCAAATATAAAGGAAAGAAAAATATTATTTATCATTTTAATTTGTCTGTTCTTATTCCATCAACACTCTTAAATGATAATCAAACATGTAATAGAAAAAATCATAGTAAAACTAGTAGTTGATAAATAGTAATACAACAAAGTAACACCAATGTATTGTGAACTATAGAAATGTAAACGCTAGTATCATTGAGTATCTACATTCCAAGGATACCTAGGAATTTCTCAGGTGCATTTGAAGAAGCAATAAACGCACCTTCTAACAAAAGCCACACCACAGCTGGTTGCCATTTTATTTTATATGTAACGGAAGTGTGGCCAGTCCATTGGGACAATGAAGAGTAAACAGGTACGACAACTCAAAAATTAACTCAAAATTTATACAAACAGAAACTACATGTCGGTGTTTGTGTCCGTTCTACAAGTTAGAATAGAGTGTTATTAGTCTCGAAAAGTTACTTTGTAATATTGCGAACGAAAGAATTTCTTTTTTTACAAAATAAAATTTGTCCTGTTCTGTTTCGAGACGAATCATCGACTAACATACTATACACAGCAGCTGGCGTTCAGGACTTGAATATGACTTGGATTGGGTTAAAAATCAAATATTTGTGAGAAAGACGAGAAGCTTGGCGTCGAGAAACGTCGATGTAACGACTATGGACGAATTGATGTACGTAAAATAGAACTGAAATCACACATGAGCGGCCAAGACAAAATAAAAATGCAAAGCAACACTCAAAAATCAATAAATAATGGGCGTTTACCAGAAAAATGAATAATTTCTGGAAATCATTACAATGTTCAGCAGTGAGTATAACGATATTGTGTAGTTACAAAAATGTAACAATTCTACTGATACCATCACAAACATATTCATATCGAAAATTCTAGAAAAATACTTTTGCAAACTAATTTACTGATATACATGTACTCTATTTTGCTTTAAATTAAAATACAGTGGAATCCGTTTATAGTGACCTGAAAGGACCAGGAATTTGGTTCACTATAACCGAAACACATTTTATTTTTCAAATTTTTATAGGTATTATATTCCACTCATACATGCATGTTTATAAATAAACAAAATAAAATTTATTCACTTTTTAATAAATTTTAATAAATACGTATTAGAGATGCTCGATTTTGACAACTTCATATTTGTATAAATATGTGCTTGAGATCTACAGTAATGTCTTGAATAATCTTAAATTTATCATTAATTGTAAATGAAGAACGTTTCTTATTTTTAACTTCCATTTAGAAACACACCAGTTTTCACACGCTAAACTGACACAGTACACGCGAAACTGCAAATCTAGACTTGTATACGTATTAATTTAACTGTTAAAAGTTACCAACATAAAATTCATTCATTGACAATCTACCGGAGATAGCAAATAGTGAACTTAAGAGTAAATTTAGTACACTATATCCGATAGTTCACTATATGTGAGTTCATTATATGCGACTTGACTGACATTAGATGAAATATGTATTTAGTCGGGACTCAGTGTATGCGTTCATTATAAGCGAGTTTCCACTATATGCGAGTGAGAAAAGTCCTAAGTCAATGCGAGTGAAAATTAGTTTTTTTTTGTTATAAAACATAACATTTTTAAATCTGAATCAGTTCATGCAGTGCGAGTGTGCCCGTATTTACAGTTTAATTATTACCTTAACTTGTGATTCCGTCATGCCAAGTGCGTAGGCTAGTTTGGCTCGTTCGGGCCCCGCCAGGTACTTGGTTTGTTCAAACGTTTTCTCCAAAGCGAAGATTTGTTGTCCGGAAAATGTCGGTCGCGTGTGTTTCTTCTTTGTGTCTTTTTCCATACCACTGCTGGATAGGCCGGCGGTATTCACTGAAACACAATTGAAATGTCACTAATATGCCAATTCGTCATTAGTTAATAGACATATTCATCAGTTAATTAAATAGAACTACCATAAAAACAAGTATAAAACAATAAAAAGTGATTAAAAAAATGGCGACTGACAGGCAGATACAACAGTAAGATTACCGCCAGCGCCCAATACCTTTTTTATTGTTAGGATTACAATACAAGCCCTGATGACATGCAATGTTTTATCATAGCGGGGGAGGAAGCCAATTTAACAGACAGATAAAACGATTTTATACTTTCCCTTTCGTTAGCACTCCTCGTACCATCATACATATTCCCGTTCCAATTCAGCTATGGAGTAACAAGTTTTGAAAATTTAAATCTCTTGATATATATCACAATCATACAAAAAATATGACTCAGGTTTATCTATTGCATATTTCAAAATGAAAATGTAGCATTTACCTACTGCATGACTGGAATGAACAGTTTCAGATACATTTCATAGAAACAAAAATATATTATTGCAATATTGGAATTCAAGCAACAGTGATACATAAAAATGGTTTGTAGGTACATATAAATGAAACAATATAATGCACATAAAGAAATGATAAATCACTTTAGTATTGTAATGAACATAAGCTGTTGGAAAACAGAGATTCTGAACACTTGTTACAAGTAATATAGATTCGTGGTTTCTTATGAAATGTGAACATTATAAAAACGATGCACTGTCCACGATCGATCTTATTTATATTTCATCTGTTTTCGCTTGATGTCACACAGTATATATTACATTAAGAATATCATATCTCTGCCAAGTATGTTTCTAATATATCAGTTTCCATTACTACAAAATACATAGATTTACATAATACATAAATATACACTTCTAAGGTATATTTACACCATCGACTCAACAACAATCACTTACATCGAAATATTTTAAATAATAAATTATTGTATTTATTTTCGTGTACATTCTTTCTGTAATAGGAAATACAGTACACATATTTCCAAAGCATTTTGTTGTTGTAATTCCGCAGAGTCTGAAAGCTTTTGGTCAGGATATTGATTTTTAGCCATTGCAATTTATACAGTCTGTAACGCGATATGGATTCTCCGTGTCATGATATATAACAGATATTTATGTATGCACCAAATTCTGCAATTCTACAGTTTTTTTTTCACTGGAAGACTAAGCTAATATCAGTAATTTGATAATACTTGTACGAATGCATTTATCATTGATAATAAACATGTCATGGATCTTGATAACTAACACCAAATTTCATACAATATCAACAATATGCGAGTTGTTTTCTGTAATATAAATAGCACAGTAAATTGGGATATTCTAGTTATTATTATATGTGTAAATCTTTATACAGAGGGTTTTATGCCAATACACCCTAAAATAATAAATAAGTTTAACCCTCCAATGAGTAAAAGTAATGATTTTTTTTAGAATCGTGGACAATAAATAATTAATTATACTACTTCATACCTACATTATAATCTAGTAAAAAGATTAAAACGTTGCAATTATATGAAAACAAAATAGTTTTATGGGCAATAGATATAGTCCAATTTGATACATCTTAAATTTGAATGAAAACTGACTTTTAGAATATATTTTATGAACTTATTTGCATTCTTACTTAATTTTTTTAAGCGAAATTTGACACTAAACGTTTTAAAAGGAATACTGTCTTATGTATGAGTATTAGATAACAATATAGGTATATAGTAGCTGCATATAGTCAGTTG
>JAGJTL010000060.1:589582-600297 GCA_022063505.1 Calosoma granatense | reverse complement strand
ATAGTAGATTTAAATAAGTATATCAGTTATTAATAATTACCAATATACTATACGCGCTTCACCTCTTCATCAATGTACAGTATAACCCGCTTATAATGGACTTCAGGGGACCAAGTAAAATCATTCATTATAGTCGAGGTTCATCTCATCAGAATAATTACTAATTAAACAAATTTATATTCATGTTATTTCACTGAAATGTTTTATTAAAAAAAAGATAACTAATACAACATGAAACTATGTACTCGTATATAGGTATACATAAGCACGAAAATAAATGTGAAAAACTTATTGTAGTACATACATATGTATGAACGTATGTATTTAACACAACATATTTAGAAAAAAATTTTAATTTTGTTTGGATCCACGGTTTGGCTGTATAATCTTTATGTAGAATAAGTTTGACTTTGTTTAATATTGATATAGTATCATAGTTATCGAGAAAGTCCCTAATCGCTCCGCTTATAATGGACAAAATAACGAATTTTTGGTTCATTATAGGCGAAAGTTTATTATAATCGAGTTCATTTTAACCGAGGTTTTTACACGGGTTTGAACTGGGACTTTAAAAAAGGGTACATTATAACAGAATGTCCATTAAAAGCGAGTTTATTATAGATAGATTTCACTGTATTTTAATTGTAAGATGCGGTTGAGATTACTTCAAGAAGTAATTTATATTTGCTATATACCTACTATACATGAATTTGTGTGGCAGAATATTACTGATAAAGTATTTTACACTCTGTATTTACATATTAAATGGTCATCAGTTATTTCATCTGTACCACCCAAATTAGATGATAGATTTCATAGAATAACATCTGATAAAATTCATATCGTTATTTAATGGACGGTCTGCAATCTTTTTTGACAATACATGCTTATTAGACATGGAAAAGAGAAAAATGAAAATAAAGAAACGTTTGAAAGAATTTACGGTTATATTGTTTTGAACTTTTAGCGTAAACCATGATTGGATTTAGTAGAGTAAGACACTCGTATTATCTGTACGATGAAGAATACAAATGAATCAATAACCAGAATTTGTACTGTTAAATTCTTATTCCGTGAATAAACGCAAAAAAATCACAATTAACCGTAAACAAGAAACGTTTTATGTAAAGGGTTTTAATTTAAATGTGTGCTAATGATGAATGACAAACAAAATATGATTTAATGAAGCCCTTTAAGGTGTACAAAGATGTCATCATCAAATAGAATAATATAATAGAAATGAATGGCGAAAAAAAATCAGATAAAAGTATGTGGAAATACGAGAAAATAACAGTGCAGAACGCACACCGCTGAACATATGTACTACATGTAGTGCATTATTGAAATAAATTTTATTTTATTTAGAAATCTGTAGGGGGATGATTTGTTTGAACAAACCAGACACCCCTTGACGTGGACCACGCCTCCGAGAAAACTTAGACGACGCCCACCCGCTTGTTCATTTGAGCTCTTCAAACGGTTAGCGTCGCCGTTAGACATGCGCAAGCATTTAAGCTGATTCTCAAACCGATATCCGAAAGGATATACCGTGCATACATCTTTATCTTTTCATGCCATACCCGTGTATATGCACAATTACAACAAATGTCTTCAGCAAATCTCTGAATTATATACCCATTGTCCTGGATCTCTCATCTCTCACCAGCGAATGTATACGCTTACATATATATGAACTGTTGCAATGAGACACTGATTGTTTAAATTAATGAACGCGACTAGTAGCGAAGATATTTAGGCTCGTCACATATGTACAGAATACAGTGTGCCAATAGGCTGTGTGTCTGTTGTATGCGACTGGTGAGTATACATGGTACAGATGAACGGGGCGATTTAGCGTTATTTTGTTAGAAAAAGAGCGTCGAATTGGTTGGGCAGGTGGGCAGGGCTTCTTTCATTATAAAAAAGCGAGCTGATCTTTTTTTATCATTTCTTGAAGATACGAGAAACCGAGTGAGCGAGAGAGAGCAAGGAAGCTACGGCGTCTGCTCGGGCGCCCACAATCCGCGCATTGCACCTTAGCTAACTCGACTGGGGGTATAATATAAGCACAGTGCGCGCGCTGCCCGTTAGTTGTGCCGCGACAGTGTTCGCGTGAGGACGTAATCACGTCGCGCTTCCGGGAAATGCGTCCGTCTCTGCCGAACTTGCGTCAACAACTACGGTACATATAGCTAGTTTATTCTCATCTATGCTGTTTATGGTTAGTATCACTGAAACAAGGAGCATGTTGTGTACTGCTAATGCACTGATCACCGAACGTCATACGTAATAACCGCGCATTACTAGTATTTAATAAACGCAGTGTGATCTAGTTGACACGTGTTTTATTGTGCGTGAAGATGGACTTTCAAAGTGCGATGGAAACATTCGCCGAAGCATGGGTTGCGGCTAATTCAAAAGGATGCCCACTCAGTGATTTATCAGTTCAGGTAAATACGATGTGATAATATTTACGTTATCTGTATTTAATCTATAAATCACAACTGCCGAATACATTACTTTATAGTGATCAAGTGTTAATCGAAGTGATTAAGAGATATGCGTCTTTAAAAATCAATTTAGAAGCACTTACCAACACTAACACTATACAAGATATTATTTACTAACTACATATAAATTTACAGGATGATTAAAAAACCGAACATAGCATTTTACGGGTTATTTTTAAATGTGTGAATATTTTTTTCCCAGTGCATTTTAGAGGAAAAGTGTAAAGGAAAAAGTTGTTTAGAATTAAAAAATACATAATATGACGTTGAAATTATTTCTAAAATGCTTTTGTAAATCGAGAAAAGGCATTTGAAATATCACATTTTCCTGACAGAAGACTGTGACTATTTTGTTTTCTAGCCTATTAATCTGTCATGAAAATGTCATATTTCAAATGCCTTTTCTCGATTTACAAAAGCATTTTAGAAGTAATTACAACATCATATTATGTATTTTTTAATTCTAAACAACTTTTTCAAATACATTTTTCCTCTAAAATGCACTGGGAAAAATATTTACACATTAAAAAATATTCCATATAATGCTACGTTCGGTTTTTTTTAATCGGCCTGTATATGTGATTTTATATAGATGTCTATTAAAAATTATAATTTCGCGCGTAAAATAATATTTGAAAATGTTCAGTGTTTATTTTTCAAATATTTGTATCACGTGTTCTGGATATCTAAATTTAATTCAAGAAAACTGTATATTGTAAATATATTTTCTGTTGTAAAAAATCTGTATTGAAATAGTACATTAAAATATTATATATTACTATGAGAAAAATGTTGCGCATATATAACAGATTGTAATTTATTCTAATTCAGAGCCGCAATTATATATTTCCCTATGTAACTTGAAAATGAAAATTGCGATTAATTCTTCAGAATTTTGTACTTTGATTTATCGATTTTCATTGTGTCAACTAGAGATATTATAAGTACCAATTGTACACTTTCAATTGATATTCATTTCTACAAGATGTATATTGTGTAGTATAAAATAATATTCTAGTACTGCACTCTCATCATACGTATAAAATACAAAACATTGTACGTAAGTTGAGAGATTTTTCCCTAATTTAATATCAGTAATTTTTGTAAATATTTGCACTAGTAACTGTCATATTAAAAACGTTAATATCCATGTATACATATTCCAGAAATGTATTTTATCTTAATCTTGCAAACATGTGAAATTTTTCTGTGTCAAAACTGTACCCATATAGATACATATGTACTTTCAGTTGCCTAAATATGTGTAACGTCAGTGTCGTTCTTGTAAATGTTTATATGTTGACAAAACCTTTGTTAACTATACATGTGTGCAATTTAATCTATTATCAATATTCCAGTATGTGAAATAATTAAGGCAGCATTAATATTTGTTAATAAATTATATTATAGGTATTCCACACATATGTGTGTGTAAAATTTACAAAATACTTATAATTATTAATCAGTTGTTGCATTTAGTTGTCAGAAAAAAGTTTCTGTTAAAAATCTGTTTTATTAACTAACTGGTAATTACTCCATCAGGCTAAAGAATAATTGATTTTTCATGAAGTATTGTCTGTAAGTGAAACATGTGTAAGAGCAACGGGTTGTCTGCACAAGTTTGCAAGAATTCTGAGACGGTGTATAAAAACTGACAGTAACTTATGAAGTGAGTTAAGCGTTTGGGCCAACCTGTGAGCTAGGGTGCAATTCCTTTCAGATCATCGACCTGACGAAATTGCGTGGCAGTAGAGTGGATATTGTCCGCTTGATGATTTTGTGGAAGTCTTCTGTACCTCAGACTTGACCACATATCGTTTACTCTTTCATTTGATGTGCAACTGTCTATCTATTATAACTACACACAATTCTTCGCACCATGTATTTCATATCAAAATGTTTATTCATCTAAAATGAGTTTTAACAAATGCATTCTCAAAACAGAGCTAGATGTCAAATCTTTAGACAATAATACTGGAATATTAGAATAAGAATAAAATAGTACCAAAAACTGGTATGTGATATTTCAAATTATGTGTTTACTCTCAATATTGAGGAATATTATGTCTGCGATTTTCTAAGAATTTCCAATTTTCTATATCACATTTACATAGTCTGTTTTACATAATAGCAAAAATATCTTGAATAAAAACTATATTTTTATACTATTGTTTCTTCTGCACCAATGTACTGTATTGCAAAATATATGAACAGAAATTAACTGTGCTTTTCCAATTTTAATAAATATATGTTAATAAATAACAATTTATAAATGTATACTATAACAGATGTGAAAAAACAATAAAGGTAAATAGCAAAGTTAGTTTTCAATAGTAGCGTTCGAAAAATTCTTGTTCATTAATTTACTCACTGAATTAGTAAACTAGATTTTCAGTTTAATTTTTGTAAATAAAATATATTCTTTGTATGGAGCGTTTCTTAAACCGTGTTTCGCAGATATTAAAATAATATCAATAAGTTTAATTTATTTTCAAAAATTTGCTCTATCACAATAATATAATATAGCTCTCTTTCCAGAGTATAATATTTAAAAAATTCCAATTAATATGGGAATACGTTGCTTTGCAACAAAAATATGTCGGAATATTTACAAAGATTTTCCAAAGCAGACTTATACGTTATAAATTCTTTTAAAAAATTGAAACGCATTGCTATGACAACGGCTTAAAGTGTCCTACTTTCCATCCTTTTCTATACGATTGCAGTATACCTACTTGAGAAATTGTAACATCACCAATAATTATAATTTACTAGAATTAAAATCACTTGACTTTCGTTAATTTGTTTGTAATTTGTTATAGCGTAAAACACCAATACAAATAATATATACATTCTTATTCTATGAATCAATAGAAATGATTTAAAATTCTTACAATACAAAAATTTGCCATTGCCATTATTCTATTGTAAAAATTCACTGAAATCTGATATAAAAATTAGTTGCAAATTTAAAATTAAAAAATCCGTGTCAGTTTTTAGATTTGAAATCTAAATTCTGTACATTTCTTACCGGTCATAAAGTGAATTTACATAGAGGAAAAGTGGAGAAAGTGTGAAGCAAAGTCGATAAAGTTATGTACTTCCTTACGATTCATAAAATAATAAACGATAATAGAAAGAAATTTTATCTTACATTTGTACAGAGAAAAATCTTTAAATGTTTCTATATATAAATACTGTTATGCAAATTGTTCATACAATTTTCATTAAATAAATACCTATATAGATTAATATATTGTATTTATGAAAATTAACTAATTTCATTATAGTAATTCATTATGTATAAATGTTTTATAATTAGATGAGTGAAGGGGTGTGCTACCCCAGTAATAGAAGAGGCGTAAAATTGTGTACGTATATATGCTAAGAATCTACCCAACAGAAAACTTAATGGGTGTTAATTATGTACAATATTACTTAGTGCAATTGTTATGAATAAATCTAAAAATAACTCATTGAACAGTAATTACAGGAAATCAAATATCACAAAATACTTTGACCGTATTTTATTTCTGTCGATGTATTATTTAGTTAATTTCATACTCTGAGTAAATGAAGTATCTATAAATGCCTTTAACTCGGACACATTGTACCAGCATTATCAATAAGCATTTTTAGCTCATCGACCTCCTGTCGAAGAGCTATGATGTTCGATGCGATGTTTGTAATATTTTCCGATTTCAAAAATTTTTGCGTAGAAATTCCGGACAGACCCCTTGGATTACAAAATGACTATTATAACATGTGACCGTATGTATGTCGGTCGTCCGCTCGCTCGCTCGTTCGTACGAGATTTTTTGATCCACTATCAACTCCTAGACTAACCAACCGATTTTCAAAATTTTTTCAAAATTTTCCTGCATAATTTAGAAAAATCATAGCAAATTTTTCTGTATTTTTATTTTTGAAAAATTATGTAAGGATATAAAAGAAAAAAATATTTTCAAATGAGTTTTTGACATTTCTCTGCACAAAGGTCAATGCAAAGTCGACTAAGCTTTGCTTTTGTCAGCAAAAGAAAGTAGAAGTTTGAATCAGTTGTAGTCATATTAATTAAGATACTTGAACCAACTGAATTGACAATTTTATTTTTTATTTTAATTGTCTCATAGTTTCAAGCAATGAATCAATACAACGCAATGGGAATAGATTTAGTGAGTATATTTCGAAAGTGTGAACTCCTACGCGTCTGCAGAACGCATTCTACAAACAAGTACATACACAGATAGGTAAATCAGTAGTGGTGAATCAATTGAGCAGACTGTTATTAGTATTGGCACCGTTTATAGTGCCTGATAACAATTATGTTCAGGAATTCTGAAGCTTTTTGACCCCACTTAACCCAGATTATACGCTGTGGACAATGATTCTTTGGGTAAGAACATTTGACTAGCTAAGTCACACATACACACATACACATACATTGATATTCACACGTACATGCAAAATAATAACTAGGTGTTTTGTGTTAAAATACTAAACAATTATTAGTAATGTTATAAACTGTACATATACTGGATTTTATAAGATACAAATTCAACATAATAAATACGTGACAATAAATATGAGAAATGTTTTAAATAAATGTTTTTTAGAAAACTTTACATACATTTACAATCAGTGTGTGTTTTATAGAGCCATACGATTTCAATTATTTAAATGGGCTTGATATCGTACTAATCTGTCATTACACGCATACACACATAGTTTGTTCTTGATATTGGTAAAATCTCAAAAATAATTGAATTGAATATAGATGTTGTTATATTCACTACAAAATATGAAATATGTAGTAATGTTTATAGTGTCTAGCGGGTGAGCTTTTATTAAATTAAAATTGGTACACTCCTAGACATAAGTTCAAATTTACATGAATACATAAATTAATATATACACAAGTCGCTTCAAAAACTTCCAAAAAAAACTAAGTCGAAAAAACAATAAATTTTAAATATATAATTAGCAGTCAAAACATAAATCATCAATTTTCTTTTGTTAAGTATCAAAGACTGATTTTGTTTTATTCTGATACTGCTAAATGTGTATTATTTTTGTTAATTTATAAAGAAATTTTTGAAAAATACAGTTAGAAACTCAATTAGTAAAAATTCATTTATATCGGATCAAGAATTTAAAAAATCAGTCAACAAGTGCCGTATGTATATACTAGTGCTGTCAAGAACCGAAATTTTTTAGATTCAGGTACCAGAATTTCCAGGAACCAAATACCCGATTCTAGGAGCCGAATATCTGATACTTGGATTGGAATATCTGACAATTTGGTCGAGCTTTTTTTTAGCAAATTCTTAATTTCGTTTTTTTTTTTTGAAGAATCGATTCTTTGGATCTCGAAACCGAATAATCCTTTTTGGAGTCGAGATTCGGATACCCGAACATTGAAGTATTCGAGTTCCCGAATCTTTTTGGAACCGATTCCGAAACTATTCGGTTCCGGTTCCCAACACTAGTATATGCATTTGGTAATTCTGGGTATTCATCAGAAATATTTGATTTTGTATGCAGGTTGCTTAAAATATGTATTGTATATAATTTTTAATCCATAATTCTAAATTATAATTTTCCCGAAGTCTTTCATTCACAATTATACTGAAACATGAATAATGCTAAAAATTGATTGAACAATTTTGAAATATGAAATATACGAGGGCGGTGATCGGAAGTTCTTTAGTTTAAAGTAGATACTTTTTTTGCTTTTTCAGAGTCAAGCGTTGCCCCTGACTAGAAACTGCAAATCCCCGTCAAACGTTGATCCGACGATAGCAAGCCATTCACGATGCGAGTCCAGAGACACACATCTGGACGCGACGCACACGCCGGCACCTTCCATGTCTGTGACGGCACACGTCGACACTGAATCTATGGTCTCTCCACCTTCCATGAAAGACGGCTTTGATAAATCATCGCCTGGTTAGTAATTCATAATGAACTGTACTTGCTTACTGAATCCAGTCTTCAGTTGTTCGTTATTTTGTCTGTACTGGGAAACAGTAATGTGATGATAGTGATGTTTGTGTGTGTCTAAATACAACACAGAACCGTATTTCGATCAACCAGCTCTGTGACTCTGCTAATCTGTATAAATTATGACTGCACCTCGCGCAGATTGTAACTACTTTTGTTGTACCACATTTCATTTTTATGACTGATTTAAATATTTACTGAAATAAAAACTGGCATGCACGTAGACACCTTTGTTCCAAATTGAGGAAATATTTTGGGCACATGTATACATTAGATAGATATCTCTGAATCAAGGTTATTCCTAATGTGTAATCGGAGAAGTTGTTCCGATGATATTCGCAAAGAAATGATGGATTACGCTGTATGTATGTGTCCATAGGAAATATTACGTTACCTATTATTTACAGGCACCGTTTTGACTTCGTTCTCCTTACATGAATTTATAAATAAATTTACGCCAATGCTATTTGTAACGTTTCAAATGTTTTTAAAATCGCTCTCTGATCGGATTACCCTTCTAGAAGAAGAAAATGCAAAATTAAATAAGGAATTGGCTTCGGCTAATTTCAGACTCGATGACCTGGAATAATGTATCCGTTCATACAATCTGTGCACACTTAGTTTGCTTGAAACTTCAAAAAAATTCAGATGTAACATCTTTAAATCCTATAAAAACGCCGCTAGCTTCTGTAGTATAAAAGAAATGAACTGTTTCTTGCAAACAATTTAATTTGTCTTCATATTTATTCTGAAAGAATATTATTTAGTGTCATAATGCTGATTAGTTTTCTTATATTTGTTATTATTATTATACAAATTGCTGAAATAAATATATCAATTTTAAATATTGGTTTTATTCTATAAAATTTTTTGGCGATGATGTAGGTTTGTATGTAAAATTTCATTTAAAATGTCACGTACAACTATAGCTTGAACTTAAAATATATGAGTTTAGATTTGCAATTGGTAGCATTTATAAACCTCTAAAGATTAATTCTTTGCAATTGATTTATTAGTTAGAAGACATCTTATCGACTATAGTTTCATTGACGATCATGTTTGTAATGAGGACTTTAATATTGATTTCTTATTTACCCTGTAAGTACCGGATACAAAGCAAATTGTAATTAATCTACCAGATTTTCTAATCGACATGTTCCTTATAAATTAATATAATTTTCATTTTCATAATGTCGTATATTTATAAATAACAAATTTCATACATCATTATCGTTTGAAATCTGATTTTCCTAAATAGTTCTCTTAAATATTACGAATGACATCATAATAGCATTTTGTTCTAGCCATATTCCGGCACTAACTTTATTAGATTACAGTAAAGCTTTGCACACGATGGACCACGCTCTACGTTGTTCTAAATTACTCTGTTAAAATATTAACGAAACTTCGGTAAAACTATTGTGTTTAAATTTGCTTGCAAATATTTTGCACAAACAAATACTACCTACATACGGTAGGGTACATCTTTGAACCACATTATTGAAAGCTATGCACTTTAAAAATGTATAGATACTACTCCTATTGTGTTCACAGCTAAATTAATCTTCTTCATTCAAACCTAAATTTTGTCATGTAACCTGTGTTTTAATAAACACATACCTCATAACAATATGGGAAAAAATCTTTAAAGATTAATAATCAATACGTCATTAGTTATGCTCGTTGGTTTCTTATTATTCTGATCTGTACTTAAATCTCAGGATTGAAAATGTTCCAACGTGCGAAAATTCAATCATCTTTCAAATAGATTTATAATTATAACAATTAATTACACATGATCATATTATCAGACCAAATTACACCAAATGTTCTTGGTAAATTGATTAGTTAATTAATTTGTTTTTACACTGTATTTTTGACTGTTAAGTCTGTAGTGGTTATTACATTAATAAATGAATGATTAATGAAAATAAAGAAAATAATAAATAAATTTTATGCATGACTCCTCTTACGACGTAAAAACCATGTTTTTTTCACACCACACAAAATAAAACAGAAATAAAAACAAGAATAAAGTACATATTTATTTAATAAATGGGAAAATATGATGGATGCAATTTTATATTAAATGTTCGAATAATCCTCTGATACATGACTAATTCCAATTTCAATACCGATTTCTCTTAAACTAAGAGTATGGTTTGTTTCAATTAAAGCTAGGACATTATCTTCATTATTATT
>JAGJTL010000060.1:523465-535549 GCA_022063505.1 Calosoma granatense | reverse complement strand
CACAGGTATATATGTATTACTAGTTCAACGCAAGTATGGTGACCCATTTCTCGTGCAATGTCCATAGCAGTTTTATCTTGTGAATTGCGCAAAGTATTATCAGCACCACTACGCAATAATAGTTTCATACATTCGACTTGATCATATTGTGCACAAAGATGCAAAGCTGTATTTCCTCTGCTGTACTCTGCTGAACTGCTTGCAGACGTTTGTTTATTCAAGCCTTGTGACGACATATTTTGAACAAGGAAATCTACTATATGCAAGGAACTACCACGTTCCTTACGTATTGCGAGGTGTAACGCTGTTTCACCAATATCCTGTTAAATTATATTTAAATATATATAATTAGTGGAATAAAGAAAATATTCTACGTAATATTACTGAACTTGATGCTAAATAGACATAATAATGATTTATCACGGTTACACTTACAGAACTGGGGAGTGGTGAAGTTAGGTCTACATTTTCACCGAACACTTGTAACAGATGGTTTAAATCCTGATTATTCACTGCATGTTCCAAATCACACAACAGATCCCTATCGTTTGAGTACGTTCGCATCACAAATTTCTTATCGACATATTTGGCCCTAATAAATTCGTATCGTTCCTCCCTGAAACAAAAGGCCAATTGTGTTTGTATGTATCCGCTATTCGCATGGAATGCACTTACATTGTACTGGTTGGTGTGGGTTTGTTGTTAAATGAAAGATTTGCTTCCATAACTTCGTTAAAATTTTGATTAGTCATGTATCGAGCGAGAAGAAGTTGACTAGTACCGACATTATCTAACTTAAGCGATTGTATTCTTGATATGTGAACGCCCATATCTCGGTGGATTCCAGAACATTCGATGCAAACAATTATACCGAAATTCGTGGACAACCATGTTGCATCTGTATTGCAGAATAAACATGCATGTTATTATGAAACAGAACCTGTACAAATGTATATAATGTACCGTTATGTGAATTGCAGTCACAACAGTGGTCGTTCCCAGGCAGCCTTTGTATATATCTGATAATGGCTTGTTGCAGTTCCCAGAAACTGTGATTCACCTTATCGCTACCTATCTTACTGACATCTTCAAACGCTTTCATCAGTGCCATTTCTTTACAATTCACAAGTACCGACATCCAGGCGTGTTGATCTGCTTCGTCTTCTGCTTGGAAATGATACGTTCTATTATCTAAAATCAATGAGAGTTTAGTAGCTGGCAACGATCACTAATAGAATCAATCAATGCATATATATTAGGTTTGTTCCAACAGAAAGTTCTCAGAAGTTCAGAACTGATTTCACTAATGTTGGAACGACTTCGAACCAGTTGAGAATTTTGTTTGTTTCTCCTAACCTATAAAAAAATCAAATAAAAACCTAGTGTGCTCACCACACTACTTTCTTATACACATGTATATCAAAACTCAATTTTATTACTATGACATTTTTGGGTGACACATACCTGACAGTTTAAAAGAGTAATTTTATTCATAATTTTTTGTTATGATACTTTTAATACAAGGGCACACCATGTATTTTCCGTGAACATATAAATATCTATAACTCAAAACTGCATAGAGATAAAGGAAAAATGGATAGATCATTTTTTTCTTAAGAATATTATTTTCTAAAATTTTCATTTAAAAAATTTTTCGATTTCTTTTTGTTTTTAAAAAATTCGAATTTTTTTATTTTTGTGTTCAGTAAACTTCCTCTTCGCATAATCAAGAAATTTTTGAATATGAAGTTTTAATAAATAATTTAATAAAACAGTGAGGTTATATAGCACGTTAAATTGATTCAGAATTTAAAATTCTTGTTAAATCTTACAACTTTCAGAACGGTTCAGAAACAGTTCGGAACTCAATTCACTCGTTCTTGGAACACTGCACTATAAGTTCTGAATTTTTAAATCGACTTGTTGGAACGGTAAAATGGCTTTGTGCAAACTCAGTACAGTTCTGTACTTTTGTTGGAACATACCTATATAAATATATATATACTCACATGAGATTAGATCAAATCCTCGTTTGTCATCAGGAACTATTTTAATTTGACACGTGAGTAGATTCACCCTCGTAGGAGGTTTACTTTCATCGGCATGACAAATTTCTAGGTAACCTTCTGCTTGTACTCGACATCGTCGCTTCTGCCAAACTCTCCGCATCTTCCCTTCAGACTTCTTCAACAAGTGACCAGTACGAGTCACACCATGATGCTTGTCACCTTGCAACTGATGGAGTGAATATCCACCGCCCTTGTCCACATTGCTACCGCACTAATAACACACCACATATATGAACATAATTGTCTGGGCAGAGATAGAATTCAATCATTACTTCTTTGTCAATACCAGGAGCATTTCTGATTAATACTCTAAGTTCTGCTAATTTCCTACGTTCCTCATCCTGCTTCTGTCTGATTTTCTGCAATTTTATACTAAGATCCGCAACGTAACTTCCAAAATGTTCGATAGTTTTTAGGCCGTCTTGAAAATAACTGCAATTAAAGTACATTGTAATGTATAGTTTACATCATTATTCGATCTTATAATTAATACATACTTTGTTTGGGCATGGTAATATTCAACAAGATTCTGTAATAAATCGATTCCCTTCTTTGTTTTTATTTCATTGAACTTAATCAGATACTGTAACAAACAAAATGAACAATAACATTATTTTCAACTACAGGAAGATGTTGCTAAATATAGTTCCATGTGTATTATGTAATGAACATACGCCAGAATATTTTACCGAGATCCATAATTTAGACATGGTTATTTACCTCACATGTTAATTTTTAGTTCTTTCATTTATGAAATGATGATTTAATTTCAAAATTTAAAATAGCAACGGAAGTGTACTATATTATAAATATATGTATACATACTGATTAAACAGAACAATGTAAAGCAGACAGATTGAAATAATCCTGTAGTGAGAATAATATACATATTATAGGTAAACCCGATCATTTCGTTTCGAGTGTTTTTGAAATATAATCCCTATTTATGCAATGGGGTACTAACTATTAATACATTGAAGCTCAATTATTATCATTATTATTTGAGTAAAGAATGTTTTAAACATAATTTTGGTCATTCATACTTTATTAAATGCACCTAGCAAAGTCTGTCTTGTATTATGTATGTTGGTTTAATTTTCTCGCTGCGGATAGAGAAATGGATAAGCGTCAATTCATATAACATACCTCGCACATTTGTAGTTGAAATAATCTACGTTCTTTTTCCATTTCATCTGCAATTTCCGCTGGCGTTATTTCCGACCTGATAAGGCCGGCTTCCTTGGCTTGTTGTTTTTTCTCTTTCTCAAGTTTGACGTACTTGGACTCATAATCTTTCCATGCTTTGTCGAATGGCCTCTTGAGATCGCCCTTGACGCCTCGCAAGTCTCCTTTTAACAAATTGTCCAAGGGGAACATGACGATGTTGCTGATATTCTGCATAAGCGTTTTCATAAGTGCTGACAGTTCTTTTGTGACAACGGCGAATTTTAAAAACGCTGCCCCGATATCCGGCTCTTGGTCTTTGTTACTGATTGCATTGTTACCAAGTTTCTCTAGGGCACGCGCCAAGTACATTTCATTATCTACATGAGCTAAAAGACACAATATATTAGATTCCTTACATACCGATCTCAACTAGTAATGTCACTCACTATTTCCAGATATATGAATGGCTTTTACAGCCTTTTTCATTTTCGTCAACCCATCTCGATCGAAGTCTAGGCTCTGTAATTTCATTTACCTATAATGAGTACTTATTTTCATGAGATACGTTCATATGTGCATAGATAAGTGATCAATGTAAATGATTAAAACAAATATTCAAATGTTCTTATTAATTCTTTATTTAAGCACGATGAACATCTTTCATATTGCATTCGTAGCAATGAGGTTAGGACAAGTAGGTGAAATAATGAAATTAGTTAAATATGTACTGCTGTCACTTTTAAATATTTCTTGTAAATGTAGGTACATAATCTGTTAATATTTTCTCCTCTCTCAGCGTCACTATAAACTTCCAATACTGATAAGAACATTATCAATTACTTTTATTGCAAGAAATCTTATTCCTTATACAGCATATTTGAAAATTATATTCTTAATGTTATATGTACTTTCTAATAAAAAAATACACATAAAATGTAATGCTTTTATTTCATAACCTCCCAGATTGTCATCAAAATGGTTTTCCTGTTCAAATCTCGACTTGTTATCAATACCAGGGTGGGCATTTCCAAAACGCATTATGTGATATCCATAGGAACAGTATTTCCGGAATATTTTATAGTCTGTGCTATTTGTGGATAATTTTATTTTTTATCTCACTAAACTTGAACTAAACTGTGCTCATCATAAAACGTAAACCTTCAGTATTTCAAAAATATTTTCAAAATCTTCCTTCTGGTACATCTGGAGTAATTATATTGATTTTAATTATCAAATATACCACTGAGATTATAAAATATTTTTGTACTGTTTTAGTTCTAGTGGTTTACTGGAAATGTCTCGTTTTGTGTTAACGCATTTTTACTTTCTTATACATAGTATAAAAGAAAGTATACGAATCACAACAAATTTCAAATGCAAGATTTTGATTTAAATACATGTTTTGAGGTACTCTAAATACGTTTTGACTATTTTCGCAATAATGCCTGTGTGTGTGTGTGGATGGATGCATTTGTATGTTCATTACCTCAGATAATACAATGAAACTTCATATTTAACAGTTTCTTCATTATGCGAAGAGCTGATTAAATTTTGGGTGTAATTGCAAAACCGGAAGCGGAGGTTTACTGAACACAACAATTCAAAAATTCTAATTATTTTAAAAACAAAAAGAGATGTCGAGAAATTTTTCAAATAAACCTATTCAGTTTTGAGATAACCCGCTTATAATGGACTTCAGGGGACCAAGTAAAATCGTCCATTATAGTCGAAGTTCATCTCATCAGAATAATTACTAGTTAAACAAATTTATATTCATATTATTTCATTGACATGTTTTTATTTAAAAAAGGTAACTAACACAACATGAAACTATGTACTCGTATATAGGTATACATAAACACGAAAATAAATGCGAAAAACTTATTGTAATACACACATATGTATGAACGCATATATTTAACATTACATATTTCGAAAAAAATCGGTTAATTTTGTTTGGATCCATGGTTTGGCTATATAATCTTTATGTAGAATAAGTTTGACTTTGTTTAATAATAAAATAAATAAATAAATAATTATCGGGAAAGTCCCTAATCGCTCCGCTTATAATGGAGAAAATAACGAATTTTGGTTCATTATAGACGGAAGTTTATCATAACCGAGTTCTTTTTAACCAAAGTTTTTACACTGGTTTGAACTGGGACTTTAAAAAAGGGTACATTATAACAGAGTGTCCATTACAAGCGAGTTCATTATAAGCGGGTTATACTGTATTTATATGTAGTGTTTTATAGCTCTCTCTCGTTCCTATAACACTAATGTGTGTTAATAATAATGTGTGCTAATAAGACAAGGACAGTTAGATAAGTGATTATGTGTTAGTGCATCGATGTGTAGTTATGCAGGAGTATTAGTATGTATTAAACATGTATTAAAATTGTTTTTCGCTTATTTTGTCTACGTTTCTGCAAGTTTAGCAAAAGAAATTGATAATTAAACATGTTCACGGAAAACATTAAAAGTATCATAACATGCTTCGAACATAAAAAAATTGAAATAAATTACTCTTTAGAACTGTCGGATATGTGATAATTAAAAATTTCATAGCACTAAAAGTTTTGATATATATGTGTATAAGAAAGACATGTGGTGATCACATCAGATTTTTCAGTATAAGTAGAGTTTTCGAATTTTATTATTTTATTTTTATTCCAAGTATTTCCAGAGATTTATCACTCATTTATGGCGCTAATTCTCAACTAATCAAAATATGCCCCTCTTTACCTATAGTATAGAATCTATATGGTATAATAAGAAATGTTCAATTACATTTTTATATTTACATATATAGATTATATAACTAATTAATAACAATACAAAAACATGCAATATTACTAATGTATACGCTCTTGATAATTTTAATATATCTCTGCTTAGTTAAATAAGATTATAACAAAATAAAATATTACAAAAAAAATATATCCAAAAAATGTAATATTTCTCTTATAACAACTAAATACAAACGTTATGTTTATTGGTAGTTTTGTTTATTTATTGCTAAATATTTTTTTCAAATTGTCTATAATTGCAAATATTATCGCGGTTCAAGTTTAAATAAATATTGTATTGGAAAGTTATACTTTCTACTGTTGACTGACACAATAGTTGAAAGCTTTAAGAAATGCAATTCTTGTCTTGTTACTGACAATATTGATTAAAATCATGATATTACAGGATAATTTAAAATCTAATAATTAAGAAACTAAAAATGATTTAACAAATAATCTCCACATCAGTTGGAATTATGACTATGGGAATTTATGTAAATATTATTGATATATATTTTCATTGTATAACGTCCATTGGCTGAAATAATAAGTTTATATTAACAAGAAATTTGTTTTGTTATTATTTATTTTGTTATCTCAGTTTTGTGCAAGATTTTGTGGTTCAAGATGATCTTGTAGAATAAAAAAAATACAAATATTTATCACCTAATATCGTATTTCAATGGAGTGACATAACTTAAAAATGGTATATTTTTCTGTTACTGTACTTCTTTAAACTACATTTATTTTATTCGTAATATAAATATATTTCTAAAATAACTAAGTATTCATGCAAATTAAATGGAAATATGTAGATGATGCATTAAGCATTTATGACATATCACAAATAAGACTTCCGGGCGAAGGAATTAAGATATGTATTTTTATATTATAAAATAAAAATTGAACTGTTGTTGTTCTTTGTCATTATTAAATGTTCAACGAATGTCTGCCATATTTAATTTAAACGAAATCGCGGACAAATTGTTTGCTTACGACACAACCGCGTGACAGCTAATGATAATTAAGTTACAATATTTACATACAATAAATAATGTATAAAATATGCAACATGCGAAATAAACAATAGTTATTGTACCGTAAAACAAAACAAGAATTTGGTCCATAATGGAATAATAGGATTTTCCAGATAATTAAATCCTGTAAATACTAAAAATTAAATAATATGAAAATATTACTTCATCATTACAATATAAATTTACTTGAAATCTTTTAAATAAAACGAAATGCCATCGACAGACAGACACAGAGTGTGTTTTTCCTAATCTATTTAGTGCCTGTTACGTGAGATCTATATTGTGTTATTTAATAATTTGGAATATTACGAATATCATTTACCAGATGTGACCAGTTTGACCAGGTGTGACAGCCGACGGAACAAGTTTCAATTGTGTATTAACTTTATTTTTCAAGAGCGTGATATTTATTGTTTATTGTAATCCAATTCAGAAAAAAAAATATTTTGTTATTTGTTGCGTAACAGCTATTTACATTTTTTGTGGCAAAGGTAATCTAATTTTAATTCTAAATAATATGGTAATTGTGTTTATCATATCCTGTTAATGGTACACTATCAGAATGAGTTAAGTGCATTCTGAACCTTACATAAACATGGACTACTACAAGGCCGTCGAATAGTTGAAGTCTCGCAATTCTACGAGCAGATACAAATTGAATCAACTAAATAAAATACATATTCGGTTTGAACACCATGTATACACACAACAAAAATACTGACACTTGTACCTTTTATAGAAGTACATATTACGGCAGAACTATTAGACATATGAACTGTTTAACCTAATTCAAAAAAAGAAAGTAATGATTACTTTTTCACAAACCTAATTGTACTAATAAAAAAACAATTCAACAACTTGTTACTAACATGAACCATTGCTTCTTATACGTAATAGTTTATGCATGACCAGCACAAGATTTTCGATGTTCTAAACTTAAAAGCACAATACATAACAATACACACGCATGTTCACATGATAAAAATATAATTTTTGTGTATGTATGTATGTAGGTTAGTAAACATTCCATTCATAATTTTACACATAATACAATACCAACTGGATAATGGAGTTTTTTTACTTAATAACTATAGGAATTTCATGGTTGTGTCGGTATGATTCATAACGTATGGCTCCGAAACAACAACAAAAAAGTTGTTTATGCGTAACCTGATGATGAATCACTTTAGAAAATCGCTAAACCATCTATGTAATTATTTTGGTCAGGTAGTTTAGTCAGTTTCCAAAAGAAACCACATTTTTTGTTTTTGTCTCATCAGCTAAATTTACTGTTACACATTACAAAAAAACATATTTCCTTTTACCCTTTACTTGTTGGAAAAATTAACCAGGCCATATTAACTAAAACCTAGAAATCTGCTCATCTCGCCTTCCTAATTACTGGTTATTAACTAGACAGTGAGTAACTATTTTAAACTTTCGTCTAAGCGAAAATTCATGCATAAGCATTGATTTAAAACGGTGACCTTGAGATTGCAGTACACTCAACTAAATCAAATTTTAATTCTAATATATAATATGCATATAGATCAGGATACAGTCTGGAAGCAAAACAACAATTTTTGTAAATTTAACTTTTTTTGCAAGGCCTCCCCCACCTTTAACACTGCTTTAAATGTAAAATTGTGACAAAAAAATTTATACATAAATTAAAAATACATTTAAAAAAACTACACAAAATTCAAACCTAGAATAATAAAGAGCGAAAAAGGGATTTCTTTTCAAAAATATTATAGTACTAAAAAAGCTATATAAATAAATGTACATAATCATTTAGAATACAGGACAAAATTTGTAACTATAGAAATTTTGGACTGTTAAGACTATTCGCGGATGTTGCAAATAGCAAAGGAAATGCATATGTCATAATTTTATTTTTAGTATTTCATGATCAGATTTACACGTAGTGATACTGAGTCCAATTGTATTAGAAATTTATTTTAATATTCTTGACTTTAGTATTATTCCTAATAATGCAACACTACTTGTGACTCAAAATATTCTACTTATTGAATATCTGACAGTTGCAACTGATTATGGTATCAATGAAATACAATGCATTCATGTTTAAGAAGTACTAGGAGAAAGTATGGCTTTGTAAAATATTATTGTTACACTCGAGATTGGACAGGATTAATAGGAGCATGAATATTTGCACAGTTTGTTAGTATTCCAGAACTAGTAACAGCAATATGCAACCATTCAGTAATGATCACGAGAAAACAAATGGAGCACATTTGCAAATACACAAACACAACATTACCTACAACAATAATATGATTTAGGTGTTATAATTATAACTAGTTAAAAAAACTTGAACGAACCTCTTCTAACGATGTGATGGTATTGCGACATTGTGGCATGCGTGAAACGAATGTAGATGTTATTGGGGAATTGTAGTCATCCCTTGTCTCATTTATAAATTCACTGATTCCAATAAGTTCAGGCATGATGTATACATATAGGTAAGTATACAAATATATTTACTGAAATACGTCACTATGAAACAAGGCTATACACATTTGACAATTACACTCCCACAAACACATAATTATTACGCAAAACAAAATGCAACATCACTGAACCCAGGGAGCTAGTTAGAATTTACATTGCACACATAACCAGAATTACCAATGTCGATTCGTTATTATTGAAAGTATATTTTACATCGTTCAGTATATAATTGTAATCATATTGGTCCTCACAACGATTTACAACACTCACACTTGTGGCATGTAGAATAGCTGAGATAACAATAGTGCAATGATGTCGCCACCTATTGAGAATATTTGTAATAACTTCTCAATGGCGCTGTGGAATGAAAATATATGAACCTGTAAATAGCATACAACATTGCATAATTTAGTACAAGCTACATCGACTATTGGCGCTAGCAAATCTATAACTGGCGCGCATTTAAACTATATTTATATTAGACAATAAATTTCTGAATATTAGAAGGACATCGGCCTAAATATGCACTAGAATTTTTGGGGTGCGTTCTGAAATTAACTTTAGAGCTAAGCCCGTTTTACACGATCCATAATTCTGTACAGAATTATGTACATAAAAATTAGTATACATAATATATTTTAACGTGTATTCAACGTATACAAGATTTTTACTTTGAGAGCATGCGCAATTACATAGATTTTGACAGTTGACACGCCTGGCACGTAGTGAAACAGATAACTTCACAAACAAAAACTTAAAAATATCAAAAATTTTAGATTATTGATAAGCCGAGCGAAGATGGCGGCCAGTTGAAGAATTTTCCACAATACTCGATTCCCAGTGTATGCTGCTGCCATAGCTATTCATTATATCTGTATATTGCCAAGTTCTGCATTGTGCATATTAATTCAATAAATATTCATAAAACGAATATGTTATATGATATATTGTGTAAAGACTATTGTGACAATAATAATTTAAAGCATTTCGCATGAATAGGAAGACAATTAAACATTAATCAAGTCATAAAAACACTCTCTATTGTTTAAAATTTTAAAAATACTACAACAAACAACTAAAATTTATTATAAAGGATATACATTTATAAAGTAGTGTTCCCTATAATCATGTATCATATACATTAAATTTACATATAATATTAATCAGTAATTCTATATACACATTTTATATACTATTTGATTGGTATTACTAATGTTCGTTTTTAAAACATGTATTGTTTAAATAATATATTTACATTTTTTAATTGACGTCTCATTCAAGATGACCTATGTTCTAATTGGTCCGTAATGTGCTATTACATTTGCTGCGAATAACACCGATATTAAGAAAAACTAGATTGGATACAGACACCCATGTCTGTAGCTCATCGACATATATTCAGGTATGGATAAATTACAAGAAATTAATATTTACTGAAGTACACTTTTAAAATTCAAAATCCTGAAAAGTTGGCCAAAAATAAAATAATAACGATAAAATATACATCTATTTTCTTTTGTTAACAAAAGCAAAGCCTAATCGACTATGCATTGATCTATTGTTCAGTGAAACGTCAAAAACTCATTCTAAAATATTTTTTTCTTTTATATCTTTTCGTAATTTTTCAAAAACAAAAATACAGAAAAATTTATTATCATTTTCTGCATATGTGGAAAAATTTTGAAAAAAAGGTGATTGGAAAATAAAGGGAAAAAATAAAAACAAAAAAAAAAATTTTGGAAAATAATTTTTTTTCAAGGCCTAAAAGAATTTTTGAAAAACAAAAAACACCTTGCACAACTAGACCATAATATGTATTTGTAAAAAAAATTTCATCAAAATCGGTTGGATAGTCTAGGAGGAGATAGTGGAACAAAAAAATCTCGTACGACGGAACGAGCGAGCGAGCGACATACATACGGTCACATGTAATAATAGTCATTTCGTAATCCAAGGGGTCTGTCCAGGATTTCTACACAAAAATTTTTGAAATCGGAAAATGTTACAGACATCGTACCGAACACTATAGCTCTTCGACAGGAGGTCAATGAGCTAAAAACATGTAAATATGTGATGTAAATAATACCTAGAAGCAAATATAATGTGTTTATTGCACATCACCTGTGCACACTTTTTGTATAGAATTCTGTATAGAATTTACGTCTATTTTTTGTATGCAACTATACATACAATTATATAAAGAATTTATATGTCTGGTTTACAATGTAAGACCTCAGTTAATTTCTGAACGAACTCTTGCTTCTTTCAGGTAATGACCTAACCTAAGTTAATCAAATGCCGAACTCTAGTGTGCGTTGTTGTACCAGCACACGCAAGAGAGATAGAAGAATATTTTCAGCATTGTTTAGCGTGATGCATTAGATATATTTAAGTATGTCTCAGCTGACAAAAGGTGTGTATGCTTTCATGTATTATAAAAACAAATACATTATACATCTTTTAAAATATTTCAGATATAGGAGAAATTTGGATAAGACTGTTTGATCATCGTTCTTTTTTAAACGGCGCAATTAATTTTGTTTTAAA
>JAGJTL010000060.1:472450-483630 GCA_022063505.1 Calosoma granatense | reverse complement strand
GGCCGAATACTGACACCGAATATTCAGCGTATTCCCACATTAAACATCTTTTAATATAATTATAGCGTATATTTTAAATTCTTTGCTGTTATATGATTGTTAAACATTATAATTGTACATATACAAGTAGTTTTCATTTAATTATTAATAGTAAATTATAAATGTATTTCATTAGGAATATTTATACTGAATTTTTGTTGCTATCCTATTGCCATCTGATGTTTTTCTGTCTAATTTAATTTGAAAAATGAAACATAGTTATTTTGTAAAATTTTCATTAAATATTGCAAAATCCTTATATTTTTATAGTATGTAATTGGATAAAAAATTAATTTTTATTGCAATTAAAATATTCAATAGAGAAAGTAATATTTTCAATTGTAATGTTAAGCAAGTCAAGTTAACAAATCCATTGATTTTGTGCATGGCTGTACGGATTGGGATAGTTTTTGGCGGCCATCTTCCACAGAGCTGTCATATCTGCACCTGTACGGTATTATTTACATTTTCATTCTAGTTAAAACGTTAATGTTGTTATTTGATAAATTTATCATTAATTTGTAGAATTGTTTTTAAAGAATTTGAAAGATGATTTTCTTCGTTTTTTAACTCCATGTTTTGACTTAAGTTTGATCCATATGCGTAGAGCGGTGGTTATAATATTGATTTTGAAGTTTGTGCCGTTCGTTTACGAACTAGCAAAGCGTCATTCGGATCGTCGGATATGAATACTTCGATGCGAAATGTGTTAAAAATCTAATGTACTAAATATATCACTGCAGTTACTTAGTAAAACAAATTGTTTAGTTCATAAGAAATAATTTGAATTCCAGCGGTTATTGTAAGTACCTGAATATAAGGCTCTTCACTATATGACTCGTGAGTACATGTCTGCATTCTCTTTTTGCTACTTTGTGTGCTTGTATGGATACAGTGTCGAACTATTTTGGGGTTGTACTAGTACTGTGCAGAATGTGATATTCACTTTGTTTTACTGTATTTGCTATGCGTAACGTTATTTATTTAAATGCATTATTGTAAATATAATTATGTATGTACATGTATATAGAAAACCCAAGTTAAATGTGTACCATATCTGCCCTTATAATTTTAGGTTCCAGTTTGAAGCAATATCCACAGTAGTGTAACTAAAATATCGGGGGCCTGCCCAACAGTCAGTTTTCATACACGTATTTTTGATTTGGAAAGTATGTATCTCGTATTTAATACTTATAAGCTTTGGGGGCCCCTTAGAAGTTAGGGCCCGTTTGCATCGTGGGTCTTTTAGGCTCATTAGTTACGCGCCTGAATATGTGTTGTGATCAGATTTTTAAATTGTCAATAGTGACATATGACTCATACTATATATATAGATTGATGAACTAAATGACCAATTCTCTCGTTGACATACACAATTCTTACACATTATTGAGAATATGAACATTATTCTTCATACGTAAAGTATTCTAGTGCGATTTGGTCCATATTACATGAATTGGATAATAAATTGCTTGTCTCTAATAAAACTGGATAAACGTGAAAGTTTCTGTGCATGATTGTGTTCATTTGAAATTGAATTGAATCTTTTCACTTGCCAAATGTTCAATTGAAATGACAGTTGTGGAAGGTAGGGTGTTTGTCTTTATTTGCTGGTGTTCTTTTTAGATGCAATAGTATTATTTTCATGGCAATAATGTAACTGTATTTAAAGAGAGAACGAAATGACAAGTTTGGCACTTCAGTTGGATAACGTTGATGTTTGCAGTAGCAATAGCGTGTGCGACAGTGCAGAGCAAATCACAAAGTTATTTCCTAAGTGTCGACCTCGCAGTGATGTCAACTTAAACCCTGTTATCATATCCACTAAAGAGCATGAACTTATAGACAACGCTGCACACTCGGTCATGAATATAGACAGGGACACCGATAGGTGAGCATTCTAACAATTTCCATCAATATATTCATTGCTTCACACTGAACTTTCATTTTCATTTTCTGTATTGCATTCGATATGTTTTACTTATTACCGTAAAAGTTAACAAACTCATGCCTCCCATCTCGGCACATTGCACAACTTGTTTTACTGCAATTAGACTAGCGCCAACTTCAGAGAAAACATCTGTGTGTACATTTACCATAATGAAAAACAGTCTTCTAATATCGGGTTTTATAAAATTCGCCATGATCAGTTTATTAGTAGTGTGTTATCTTGGGAGAAATGTGTAAGTAAAAATCCGCTGTGCTTCACCAGATCAATTTTGGACTGTTTGGGAAGTGAGTATAGAAGTCAAGATGAGTCGGTAGATGATGTTAAACAAAACGGCATTCGGCCCTTGGAGGAAGAATCGACCGATGACGATGACGAGTATAGTGACGAACTGATCATAGACCATTCTGATTCAAGCAAAGATAACAAAGTTGTCATTCTGACAAGTAATAAAGGAGGAACATACAAATTGCGCGACTCCAGGTACAGAGCCTGCCATGCAATGGATGTTATGTTACAAATATATTATTTCTCATTTTCAATTATCTACATTCGATACGACGTTTATTAACCATTTTAGCAATATGATTAAATGATTTTTCCAATTACATATACACATACTTGATTTTGTAGTAGAATTTGCTTTAGATCAGTGTAGAAGTAACAGTAATTGTGCAGATATTATTATTTTATATATGTTGTGTAGATTAGAGCTCTAGACGTAGCCAGTAGTATTTTGTGTTCGTTTCTCTGTATACATTACATGTTCCTAAATTATATTTTATTCTGATATTCATTATATTGCGTATAACTTAGCTGTACCCTTGTAGTAATATTGCGTAAAAATTTGTTATTGAACACAATATATCTAAAGGGCCCAATTCATCTAAACTTCCAAACATTATGTATACACACAAATACATAATACAGTACTTGGTAATTATATTTCGAGAAAAAGTACCATTAAATTATAATTACTCAATTATATTGAAATGAACATTACCGATGTAAAACGTGTTAAATGCAAATAATTTGTAATTTTCCTAGCATGCGGTTTATGGAAATGTCAGTATATTTTAAATTACACATTTATATGTAGATTACTGTCTCAATTTCTTGTACAAATGTATCATTTGCAAGATTTCACTGAAATAAATATCAAATAAGCGTTTTTATTACATATTTTTCTTTGCACGGAAAAATGATACTAAAATTATTGGTTACTGATTTGTATTCAAGTAATTTAACATTTTATACATTTCATTTGTAGTAATCTAACTTCCGCTATTTTTCGTCCCGGTCAGTGACCTCCCTATGTAATTACAAATCTTAGATTACATGAGTGATTGTGAAATTTTATTGAGTTTATGTGAACATAACGCTTAGTTATTAAAATTTTCTTATCTTTGACATAAAGTTAAATTGTATACTGTGAGTATACGGAAATTGGAACATATCAAGGTATATTGTGTTTGACATTAAAAGCGTACAATAATAAATCTTATAGTTACTTATTCGTAAAATATATTTGTAACTTTTTGGCAAAGTCTAATGCAGTGTTAGCCGCACAATTCAACGTTAAAAATTAATAAATTCATAACATGCTGTTTATTTTGTAAAATATATTACTTGCTTCATATTTGCAGATTATTCGACAATATCACGTTTGCCAATTTTGAATAATGCACATTTGCATCTGCTTTCCACATATATGTAAATACATAATACATGTTTTTTATTTTACCTACTACAATTCAGAAACACCTTTTTTGTATATTTTATTTACAGTTTTACTCACTGATGTGTTACTAATTTTTGATAATTTAACAAAAAAATCTTTGTTTTATTTATTTATAAATATCATCAATTCATAATTAAAATTTTAAAATATAATAATAAAGTCTTGATAAACACCATGTAGTGCAGCACTGGTTATATGAACACGCTATTATTATACCAGCATAAAGTGAGATCGATTATTTAAAGTTGAATACGTCAAGTTCGACCAGTAATCGCTATAGACATGTTGACGACCTCTGGTTAGTTCCAGCAAACTTATGAATAATAATGAATGCAAATATTTTTGTCCGGCACAATTTAGGGAAAACGAATGTATATGCTAGTTTTATTTTTATTAAATTCTTCTGTCATTTCAATTATGTGAAATATTTCCATTTACTGCTAAACAAAGAGCTAATCTGTTATAAAGTACTTGTCACATCTTTGATAACTATTTTCTATAGATATTTCTATTGATAACACATGTTCTGAGATAGTTCTATAAAAAAAATCCTAAGTTACAAGGTTAGGTAATTATGCAGGCGTCTAGAATATTACAAAAACAAGACAATCATTTAAATATTTCTTCATAGTAATATGCAGCGGTCATTAACGAGAAAAAAATGTTAACTCATCAATTAATAATTAGAGGTATTCGATATTGAAAACATTTTTCTTTTTTTATTCAAAGTTCCATGAATATTAGAGTAGTGATTTATTTTTTAATTGAAATTGTACACATGTAAAGTTATATTAATCGTTTAAATTTTACATCTGGTAGCTACTTTTCTTTAAATTCAAGCGTTTTTTAATTTTTTTTTTGACAATGTCACAAATAAATGTACACCAGCATCTATACGTTAATACATTGATTGAATCTGCCTTCCATGCGTACAACAATATTATGAAGGATATAATTCGGACATCATTTAATACGACTACATGTTCTATTAGGGCTGTTGATTGCAACTAAACTATATGTGTATATATTTTTCTAAATTAGCTCAACTATTGCATGCTTATACGTTTTTGATTGATTGAATACATTTCATTAAGTCAACACAAAAATCTTTATGCAAACCGCCGTACCTTTACAATGTTTATTTTATTGTAGTTTATTTTTGCAAAAGATATTGAATGATAAATGAAATAATGTGTGTACGTCTAATATGAGTATTATAAAAGAGAATGTGTATTTGTTGCTTTCAGGATTATTGAAATAGCAGGAGGAAGAGAAATATTTTCACAAAGTCGAAGCAAAGCCGCGCGCAAGTCCCGTGTTGCCTTAAATAATGAAGAATTGGATAAGAAAAAGTCTAATAAAGCTCTAAGTCAAGGTGTGTGGGAACTGAGAGGTTCTTATAACGAAGCGAAGAAATTAAAAACTACCAGAGAATTCACAGAGACTATATTTTCATCAGAGGTTAGTTCGGTTAGACATCAGAGATCGGAGAAACAGCAGAATAGCCCTAAGAAACTGATCGTTACCGGCGATATAGTTGTGTTCGACGACATTGGCGACTGCTGCCAGGAGATGAAACTGAATTACCATGAGAATAATAAGCTAGAAACAAATGAAGTTGATTCGTACGATATTTCCAGTGTCGGTACGTCACCCACGCCAGTTTCTGTATCTGAGCAACAGCAAATATTTACAGATTTTTTTAAAGGAATGATATCTGATTTGGAAGAGACCATAGAGTCAGACAAAGACAATAAAGTTACCAAGGTAATAGGTAATCTGCCCATAGCTGTGTACGAGGGATCACCCCGTAGATACGGACCGAGACATGTTGAAACGTCGAATCAGTCGCATCCTACTTTACCGAGTGCGCACAGCCTACTGGCGTCTCCATCTGTGTACCCACCGCGACCGGGCTTTCCACAAAGAGTATTATGTACGCCCACGAAACCTGAACCCGGCACCGATATTCCTGTGATAGAGCTCGACAAAACTACGCCCGGTGCCTCTACGTTCGATTATCTATATGAATTCTCGGAAACACGTAAAGTGCTCGAGGAATTCTTCAAATGTCCGCCAGCAGATGAAGATAATAGATACGATTCTGAATTCCAGGTTAGTTGCTTGTGTGAAATGTATACTTCTACACTCTCTTCGTACAATATTTCCTAATGTATTATGATGAATGTATATATTCTAGGATTTAGATTATGAACTTCGGAGACAGGCACATGCAGATGGGGGTAGCTCATACGTGGGTCAACGATTAGCTAAAAGTATAAATGAACAAGATGACATATATGGACGCGTAGAATCACCAAAGAAACACAACAATAATAGTACATTCTTAGGTTTACAGGTACGTACATCTGTCTATATTAGAAATCTCAACAAATGAATAATAATGGGGTTTTTTTTATAGGAACACGAAATATTAGAGCATGAAAATAATTTTCTTGACTTGTCTGTGGGCACTGGTTCTAGTGGAGATCTGGGTGAAACAGAAGTAGGCCTGCAGGTTGGCCATAGTCGCAATTTTACATTATCTCCCGAAACAACAGACTGTGATTCCAATTGCGGGGATTTAGATAGTGAAGTATCACTGATGCTCATGGATGAACTAGGGCCCTCGGTAGGACTTTTAGGGTCGACCGGGGACTTAGGACTGCCAACAGACTCGTCACGTTTGTACTCGAGTATGCCAGTGTTAGAAGATGGTCTATCGTCAGGCCATGCAAGTGACACCGACAACAATAATCCAACTGTAATGTTGATGAAGAAGCAAATTACTGAAATAGAACGAGAAATCATCCATAAGTCGCATAATGACACGAACAAAAATAAACCGGAGAATGGCTTACTGAACAACAAGGAATGTCTGAATATAATGATCACTTCGCCAATCGATGCGTTCCATACGTACAACAATAAATCCAGTAGTTATGGAGACAGTGATATTCAAGAGAACAATGTCGATACAATGGGTATGTGTTATATTTATATACAGAACTGTCAATAGATAACGGTTATAGATGAAATGCTTGTATGTACAGTTGTGTCTGATATTACGCCACCACCTCCCGCGCCTGCTCCGCACAGAAGTTTAACGGAAGAACATTCGTCTTACGATGTAGAGGCAGCAATCAAAGATATTCGATTAACCCTTCAACGAACAAAGATTCTTCCTTTGAAATCATCCACTGGCGGTGAGGAATGCGAAGAGAATACAGCTAGTCCAATATGGGTACCAAGGTATTTCTTGCAAAGCGCATTATACAAAACTATTATTAATTATGTGTACTTGTGTTGTTTATAGACAACGTGGTTTATCTGGTACAAGTGGCGAATCTGACACACGCAAAATACATAGTGGTGAGGAGGGCGGAGACGAAGGTCAGATTTTTGTAAAATTACCCATGCATCATGTTTATTCACAAATACATACAAATCTATATGGATTCTGAAATTAATATATGTTTGTTTTGTTCCATAGAAGAAGCGGACACCGACCTAGAAACCGATCGCCTCCTTGGTCAGCAGCGCACCGACGATCAGGGTTTTTATGACGACAAGGTAAATATTATAACTTATTAGTTAGTATTCATACCAGATATATAATACACAATCAGTTGTCTATGTCTTCTGATGGTTGACGATCAAATAGATTATCTGTTACGAGATGTTTCACACTGAAATAGATTTATATTTTGCAGTACATGGTGTATCTGCTACGAATACACGCCTTTATTTTGCTTATATCGACTTTAAAACTGTATCATGATTACAATGAACTAGATGTATAGGACATCTGGAAAAAGCTTCACACATTCCAGTGTGTTTCACGTTTGGATTATTATCATTATCGTTGCACTGAGTTGGAAGATTTATTTTTACGTGTGTATAACCTGTATTGAAATGAAGCACAGTGCATTTTTTTACATTTCATTTGCTATTATGTTACATTATTTTCAATGTGTAATATCGACAATAATAGAATGGATTAGGTTGTTGAAATAATGTTTCTAGTTCGAGTATCTTGTCGAGCGTGATACTTGAAGCATATGTATATTCTGATTAGTAAAGGTAACGTGTGATTTTTATTAATAGGGTTGGAGGAAACCAAAAAGTCGAACTATAATGCCTCCGAACAGTATCACTAAAAGTTCTGTTCCTAAACAAATAGTGTCTGCAACACCACAGCTAGCAAACAATAATATGTGTGACGGAAGTATTACTTGTACAGTCTCAGACATACCCGGCACCTCATCCTCTCCCCCTTGCAGCCCTCGGGCTAGCGAGGTTATATCAGATAAAACTCCGTCGCCACAGAGCCAAAAGGGATCCACCACATCTAACAGGCCGAAGGTGTGCACTGCACAGCAACGCTTTCTTTAGTCCGTTTCATTTTCTAGCGTCAGTTTCTGCAGATGAGCATGTATAATCTTTATTTCAGTAGTAGTTCTTGCTTAATGATACTGTGAGGCTTTCGACTTACACCGAGAATGTGCATATGCGTATGCTTTTGCAAGATTCTGTTCTGTTCATTTTGCTTTTGTGACTATTCAACATTCAATTTAATTTTGAAATTATTGTTAAACATTGAAATGATCACCACATTTATATATCATCATTAGTTATACGATGTCTATATATTTATGAGATGCTTCATATATTTTTAATATAGCGTATTGCATTATACGTTTGAATGACATTACTACATTGGCCGAACATCTTCCGTTAGTTTATTAAACTGATCCAACACTACTTGTGCACTTGGCCAACAATTGTGATGAAAGTAATTTGTATGGAAGCTACACATGTATTCATTACATATTGGTTTCCCGTCGAATGCTTGTTATTGATATTTTTTTATTAAGTCAAAAGCATTGAAAATCTTAAATTATTGATCCAATACACAAGTATTAACATGCATTACAAGGACACTGGTAGTGCTGGACAGGCTTTATAATCATTTTAGTAATGATTATCATAGATTTGCCCTTTGCATATTATTATGTACTAATAGTCATTTTGAATTATGTAGGAAAAGGAATCGAAGAAGAAAAGTCGGAATAAAGAAGGTAAGTTATTAAAGAAATAATCTGGGTTATAGTTACATAAATGATTAGACATTTTATTCTGTTACCTATCTGAGATTAAAGTTACACGTACTCGTATAATGTTAGTAGTAACGTTCAGTCGTGCTGTATACATATATAGTTCTTTGTGTTAAGCAAAAATAACTGATGCTTTGCTATATACAGGTTTTTGTGACAATTCAGTGCTGATTGAAGGGGTGTTATTCCGTGCACGTTACCTTGGTTCCACCCAGCTAGTATGCGAAGGTCAACCTACGAAAACAACTCGTATGATGCAAGCAGAAGAAGCTGTATCAAGAATAAAGGTACATTGGCATGTTTTCTTGAATGCATTTTACGTATAACCACAGTATATTTGTACACATTTTCATATAATTTTGTACAAACTGATTTGCTAGTCTTTGACTTCATAATACATAACCTACAACGCTGCAGTGCTACAATTAATCATTGTTGAACACTTCAATTTACTTACAACACTGTATATTATGTGTACTAGTGGTGGCTTGTGATTAACAATGGATGTTTTAGCGAAATTCCGAATTGTTGTGTATATATTTCTATGCTAATGAGTTATACCTACATGCGTTTATTTATAATACTTTTGTATATTGTTTTGTTTAAAAACATGTAATTATAAGGAATAATTTAAATTTCGGACGTTCTTTTTTGTGTTGTGAGAGTGCCACGAGCCGCCACTGATATTTTTATTTAACCGAATGAACATTTTTCGCTAAATGTATCAGAGCTAGATTATTCAATAAAAATATTTACACATTGCCACACTAAATTAACGTTTGAGTATATTTCAAGGTTTAGAAAATATTAAGTGTATTATGCTACCGTCAATTGTAAGATATACTAATCTGGATAATAAAATAAAGTAAACGAAAGTAAAGTAAAAAAACTGGGTAGAAATTGGAGTAGACATATTTAGCACTAGTTCCTAATGAATGAGCATAGAATTTGTAGTAATACATTTCCTGCACGAACTTGTTACTTTGTAAAACAAAAGTGAGAGTTAAAGCGCACAGTTTTCTTTGTAATTTTTGTCCCATTCAACTGCATCTTCTGTTCAAAATTTTTCTAACAGTAACATCTTTCTATGTATATAAAATATTATTACACTATCTGGCTTCTACACTTCTTCAAGCTTTTCAAGTATACCATAACCAAAATGAAAGATACATTTTGCCAATTATTTTTGTATTTCTGTTAAAGGAATAGCTTTTTAAATAGAGATTTACGAATATTAATTTGTATACAATAGTATGTTATATAAAACAGAGATACAGTACAGTATTATATTGATAATAGCAACCACTGTCCTTTGTAATTACTGAACTGTTACGGATTGGATTTAATTATCTGTACGTGGTGTTCATTATGCGGTGTGCGATTTAATTTAGTTCTGGAATTGAACATATAATTGAATAGATTTACTATACTCTGTTATAAAATGACCAAGAATAAACATAGATATGAAATGTTTTCTTCGCGGAAATATGTTTTATGTTTCACGGTCTAGAAAAATTCACAATTTTGATTCAGTTAGCATAAAACCCCCAATCGCCAACTGATAAATGCGAGTTCGATTGCCGATAAACGATCATATTTTTCAAGTTTAGCTAGAGCTAACCGAAGTATATATATTGACTGATCTTCCAGTTGATTTATGTAGCATGCACTTTCACTATCTTTAATATATTTTTATCAACTGCGAAAATATTTAATGACATTTTAAAGATTTTAAAAAAATAAAACAGATATCTATGTAACGTTTTCTATACCCTCAGCTCTGATACACGCTGTTTTATTTAATTGACAACTAATATATTTTATCTGTTGTAAGACTCATATATGTTATATTGCGTTGCTACTTTTTTGTAAAATAACATGCGTTTTTAGGTTATTTTTGTACGAATATAATTGTTTTATAAAGATTTTTTCGCCTATAATGCAGTATAGTAGACAAATACTCATATGCATTTTATATTATTTGAGACCGTATCTTCAACTACAAGAAACACAATAATACGACAGTATTTATTCTCCGAAGATTGTACTGAATTCTAACATGTGTATTATATACATAGTTTAACAGGAAATGTATGTGTACATATCAAGATACTCAGAATTGGTTTGTTATATAATTTTTCTTTTTTTATTATTATTATAGTAAATCCTCGTTTGTTACAGAATACGTAAAATTAAAATACATAGATTTATATAAAATTTAAATTTTACTAAAGAAAAGCATAAATATGTTCGTTGGAATACATTTAAAAATTTATAGTTTAATTCCATTAACGTTCGTATAATAAAATATGTATAAAACACGACTGTCATTTTC
>JAGJTL010000060.1:411328-434758 GCA_022063505.1 Calosoma granatense | reverse complement strand
CCTGTTTTCTTGAAAACTATAAAGTCTAGGTTATGATGGATTTATTTTATTTATTACATTGAAATTAATAAATTAATTTATCCCTGCGTAATTGCATTATATACACTATTTTTCTGTTCCCACGCACTCAAACAAGAAAAATATGATGACTATTATTTGACTACTATTTACAAACGTCAAAGTACAGATAATATTTGGCTGTGTAACACGGACTGTCAAGGTTACGATCTGGCGAATGACTCCGATGCCGTACGAAAGTTCCAGGTTGCGAGTATTCCAGACTACGAGGTGCTTCAAAGAAAGAAGTGCTAGCGTTTTGTTTATGAAAATTTGTTTTCATAATGTGGTTTTTCCACTGTAATATTATGGATACATTTGTGAAAACGGTGATATCTGAAAATATTGTAAAATAATAGTGATGTGTCTTCGTTGAAATGGGAACATTTCTAATACTATCTTAAAACACTGCTGAAAGTATCAAAATGGTGGGTGGCTTTTCTGTACCCATTTCATTACTCATATTATCTTTGATCGGAAACAGTCAAGAATCAGATACAAAGTGTCCTGCTATTTGTATGTGTTTGGGAGATTCAGTGGACTGTTCTCATAAAGGTTATTCAACATTACCTTCTGATATTCCTAATTGGGCAACCAAACTGTAAGTTATTATTACCTGTCAGATTCAGTCACCTGTACATGATTATTATTATTTCCTAGAAATTTAAACAACAATCGGATACATAGTCTTGATAATGATATTCTAAGTAATCTTGTCAACGTCAAAGATCTCAAATTGAATAGAAATAAGATTACTCACCTGTTCAAGTATGCATTCACACACCAGAAGAAACTGGACATACTGTATGTTGATCTTATTATTATTGATTATTTGGTAACAAATATTCATTATTCACTTATATTATAGGGAACTTAATCGTAATCAGTTGGAAGATATTGAACCATTAAGTTTCCAACACTTAGAAAAACTGAGTGTCTTAAAATTGAGAAGAAATCGTATAAAGTATCTGTTGGATGGAACATTTTTTGGACTTACGGCAATCAGTATATTGTATGTATATTTTTAGAATTATGTTGAATGTATTGTGTATGTTGATGTGGTTATGTACATGTTTGAATTAACAGGGAACTAGATTTTAACTTCTTAACGACAGTAACAAAAGGTTGGCTATACGGATTAGATCATCTACGTGTATTATCTTTATCCAACAATGTGATTACACAAATTGAAAGTGACGTGTGGGATACCTGTAGAGAATTGGTAGATTTGTGAGTGAATACACATAAGTATATATTTACGTTTCTATTGTTCAGTACTAATATTTTGAATAACACAGGAATTTATCGTCAAATCAACTTGGATCTGTACAAAAAGGCACTTTCAAGCATTTATCACAATTAGAAAGACTTAATTTAAATAATAACAATATAGCCCATATTGAAGAAGGAGCATTTTTTAATACTCCAAAATTGAAAATATTGTAAGTGAAGGTGATGACATCCTACAATACGACATATATAAAACTGATTTGTTTACTTGCAGATGGTTGAATAACAACAAACTATCCTGGACGGTAGAAGATGTAAATCGTGCTTTCAGTGGACTGGCTGGCCTAGAGAAATTTCATCTTGCCTCTAATCAAATTAAATCCATTAGCAAAAATGCATTCATAGAGTTGCGTAATATTGTCACGTTAGATTTGAGCAACAATAATATTACAACACTTCAGAATAATTCATTTTCTGAATTAACTAATTTAAAAGTAAGTTTCACTATTTGTTATAAACTGACAGGAGATATGTATATGCTTGTTTTCGTAGGAGCTGTTTTTAAATACGAGTACGCTTGTCTGCGACTGCAACTTACAGTGGTTAGCTGATTGGTTACGGAATGGTAATTTCTCAAAAACTCGAGCAGTCTGTGCCTATCCGTTATGGTTACGTGAGAAAAATATTAGAGAAGTGCTTAATTTTACTTGCGGTAAGTTAACTTTGTTCAATTTTAATGCAGATGAATAACTCGCTCATATAACCTTATTTAATAGACGATGTGCCTAAACCCCGATTAATAGAGGAACCTAAAATGAAAATGGCATTAAAAGGAGAAAATGTAAGCCTATTTTGTAAGGCTGTGTCCAGTTCTCCTGGTGCGATGACGTTTGTATGGAAACGTGACAACATTGAATTACATGATGCGGCTATCCGGGAAACCGCTACATCCCCCGACGGACGACATACAGAACATACGTCCGAACTAAGATTGTACAATATTGCCCATACCGACCAGGGTAAATACCAGTGTGTCGTGGCTAACAGCTATGGAACAACATACTCGCAGAAGACACGAATTTCTGTTTTAAGTAAGTCAGCAACTCGGTACACATAACCTAGAATTGATAATGGTGATACAGTAGATAAAAAGTGATTCAAGAAATATTCGAATATTGAACCTCTTATTCCGTGGTTACTTCGTTGCGTTATACATACACGTAATTATATGTTGTTGACATTGTGTATTAACACAGAAGAAATCATGTTTGATTAAACAATTAGTTATCGACATTGAATACTGTCAGTTGATAATGTTAATATTGCATTGTTTGTTACAGTATTTCCTAAATTTTCCAAAACGCCAGCAAATTTAACAGTTCGGGCGGGAGATACCGCGCGATTAGAATGTGCGGCACAAGGTGAACCTCATCCGCAAATAGCTTGGCAGAAAGATGGCGGCAATGATTTCCCAGCGGCGAGGGAACGTCGTATGCACGTGATGCCCACCGATGATGTATTCTTTATAGTGAATGTGAAAACAGTTGATATGGGTGTATACAGTTGCACTGCACAAAATGCAGCCGGTGTAATGATTGCAAACGCTACGTTAACCGTATTAGAGATACCTACGTTTGTGAAACCTATGGAGAACAAAGAGATCACTGCCGGTGAACCAATAGTGTTAGAGTGTATGGCCGGTGGATCGCCGAGACCAACATTAACGTGGTTGAAAGATGGCGGGCCATTGAAAGCGACCGAGAGACATTTCTTCACGGCTGAAGATCAACTGATGGTTATTGTGGGCACTACATTAAGTGATGCGGGCAGATATGAATGTCTGATGAACAATTCACTCGGTACAGAGCGTGGTTATAGTGAACTTAGTATCATACCTGGCACAACCGTTAACGAGGATGATATGATGGGTATTATTATTATAACGGTAGTGTGTTGTGCAGTCGGTACTTCGGTTATATGGGTCGTTATTATCTATCAGACGCGTAAACGAATTAATTCCGCGAGTACAAGTGCCGCCGCAATGACTGACGCTGACACACGTGTTTATGTGGACATATCGTCGGAACAATCATCGTGTAAGGATAGTGGAACGGGTGATTCAGCTAAACACAGTAGTCTCAGTGATAACTTTACACTGTTGTCTGGTAAGTCCTAACTAACAAAGTTGCATATCATATTGTAATTGTTCATGTCAAATGGCAGAGTGATTGGAACACGAATTGTCGAGTAGACCATTATTCATACTTGAACCTATGTTATTCGATGCAACTAAATGATTATATGTTGCGCAACTTGTACGTGTGTAAATGCTGGATGGAATAATTGTGTTGTGTTGTTTATTGCAGACAGCAGCAACCAACAACCTAGAATGGTGTCTGTCACGACAACGATGCCTGTATTCATTAATAATTCCCATGCACCTCTGCTTCAGTCTCAGCACAGCTGTGCACGATCAACGAACCATGACCGAGGGCAAGACGATATAATCGAAGTGGTCACGAAGAACTTTAACGATTGAGTGATGTAAAGCCAGTTAGTTTACATTGTGTAGATTCCATTAGTTTCGTTCTGATAGTTTCTATTTCGTTACGATCGAACTACTATTGTGTTTCACGTTCTTAGCACACATTGAGAGCTGCATACTACCATTATCAATTAGGCTACTAAGTGATTGTCTTACTATTCTATGTATATTCAATTTACAAATATTTGATTAGTTCCTTTTGTAAGTAATTTCATGTATTGAATGAATGTGATATATGTTTAATGTACTAAGTTAAAGATGTGACTGAAAATGATTTATAATATTTAAATATAATATGACCTGTAATAATCGCTGCCATTCATGATTATTTTCTGTTGTTCGAGTTACATGCACACGCACACACACACACATATATATGTGTGTTGAAATTATTACAGGTTCCTTAGCGGAATGTAGAGTACTCGCAGTACTCAGAGATTGTAAATCACCTAGAAACTTCGTGGCTTTATTTATGAACAGGTGGGGTGTATTACAGTATTAAAAGACAACATGTTTTGTTTAATATTTTATTAAAATATAAAAAAACAAACAAAAATAAATTCATTTTTCTGTTGTTTACCTTATAATCTATAGTAATAATTTCTATTTGGATTTGTACTTTGAAATAATCAAGGTTTTGTATCACACGTCCCAAGGAATACAGAGATCATTGTCAGGTTACCTATCACACATCTCCAGGGACGGTTCAGTTCAGTTAACCATTGGAAGACTAGGTGCGTCATTGGTAATTTGAATACTAGTAGTAAGTACGAATCAGATTAAACTTACCGCTGGTTATCCATGTTAATAATCCCATGTGAACCAATCCTGAAAATTGCAAATAATTAGTTATGACATCTACACAGTCACATAATACAACCATGCCGATCAATATGATTTGTTTCAAACAATTGTTCGGACTATCTAAATATTACATTCTAAAATATTTCCTTCATTTCAAAAAAATGTGTAATACTCCTTTCCTTTACGAAATAATTAATTTATAGTTACATATATACAGTTAACTATTCAAATTAGAATAAATGTTTATGGCGTTACGTATATTATCCATATCTTGTACCCCTATCAAACATTATAGAAAATACATTATAATTGGCAATAATATCGCATGTACTTAATAAAAATACCGTTATTATTAATATAATATGCTTTCCGGTTATGTAAGTGTCTACAGACGAATAGCTATTTTATTATTTCACTTTTCTGCTTCTTCATCAAATAGTAGACAACCTGATATCAGCTATTTCACAGAGTTCCTAAAATTAGATTTTTATTCAAGCCCATCAATATTTCTGTAAAAGAACAATGAAAAAATATTATGCAAGATATGACTTTTCTATTGAATAAGTCCCTTTCTAACGGATTATGGCAACAAACGTTAACAGATACAAGTAATATTTCTCATTCATAACCCGCATGAAATTTATCGTAAGATTAGTTTTAACTAATGTTCGACAAAGGTGCACATCCAGGGCCGTACTAAGGTATTTCGATGCCCCGAGCAAAACACAAAATGTCGCCGCTTAAGGGTGGGAAGATCCTAAAAAATAAAATTCTGTTGCCCCTAACATCGCTCTTTGACGCCATCGGCCAAAGGCCTAACTGGCCCGTAGTTAAATCTGACACTGTGCCTGTCTAAACTAGTTTATACTAGATCTAGAGTGAATGTTAGTGATACGAAATACAGATGAATATGTGTAGTGTATTTACTACTGTTGGCTAAGGTAGTCACTCACTGTCAGTATGCCATCGCACAGATAAGATTTGTTCGTTGCATGCTTAAGTAGATTACTCATTGCAGTTACAAGCAGCACCGTGCAAGTTGCTTGGAATAATAGCGAAATAACGCTATATGATATCTTTGTATTGTTGTCAACAACCTAATATAATAATAGTTTTATCACTTAGGCTAACATATCTGTGATAATTTAGCTAACTTTTGACATTTCGGTTTGTATCATTAGAAATAAATAATATTCATACTCGTAACAAGGCGGACTGAATTGATACACGTGTCACATTATTATAAAATTAATAACACTGTTTACCTAAGCTATTCATTAAGGCGAAATTCGCGGATACTACAATTTGTCACAATAATTTCCACTACAAGTCCTGCTAAAAATCCATAGTAAATATGTATTAAGAACCTGGAAAGAAATGAACAACTATTCCTTCAACGGTCTGAAATAGTAACCTGTTCTGAAATCTCTACAACTACAATAAAAATAAAATAATTCATAAATACAGCCATTTAAAAAATTAAGAACTTACTTCTAATTAAATCTAGAGACCTCGTAATCCTAATGCCAGCAAAATGCAACGTTATTATACCATTATATTCAATCATAGGAAATGACGTACGTATGTAGTTTCAATACACCTGATTTTTTCCATAATATAAGTAATAATAAAGTAAGCATAGTCAAAAATATTTGATATGCTGTCAAATGTAGATATCAGAGACAATCAAAAGTTTATGTGTTCATTATTTAGTTTAATAGGAATTTAAATATAAAAACCAAATAATATATCATATTAATAATGTTTCATGTTTATATAAATATTAAATACATACCTAAGGTATGATACGATTATATTATATAGTAAATATCGAATGTAATATTCCACAAAAAGTAAATCAAATAACGCAGGTTCGAATATCTTTTACAGAAATATTCCTCAATGTTATGTAAGCGTGTTAATATATTTAATAAACGCTTATATTCGAAATGTTCACCATAAAGTATCGTACTTAATAAATAAATACGTTTAATTAACATATTCAATCATTCATGTTTGCTTCATATTTGAGCAGTCCCAAGAGAAATATTGTTTTTTAAATATCTAGTAAGCCTAATGATGAAAATTAAATGATTACAAGATTTATAAACTTTTTATACATTGTTTCGTACAAATCTTGTTCGCACTTAATTTATTAATAATATCGAATGATATACATAATGTAGCAGTATGTTTTAAAACATTTGTACTCGATACTCTGATTATGCTATCAGGTAATTTCCATTCATACAAGAACGTCTTTAGAGATTATTTGTAAACCTTATATTATAGATGAATTATTTGCAAATTGTAACATCATAAAACATCAAAGAGAACAATTAACAGTTTAAAATTGTAAACGTACTCACTTGTAATCCTTAAAATTTGATTTAATGTAGTTGCTCGATACAGGCTGTTTCTAAAAGTAAACAAATACAACAAAGCAGACGCGAACTTCTAGGCCCAAAAGATGGTTTTATCTATGATAAATTATTATAAGCTTTACATTTGGACCTGGAGATCACGTACTGGCTTGTTGTACATTCATTCAGAAACAGCCTGTACATGTTTATACGATGCATATATCCAGTGGGGGTTCCTTCTTGAACTTCTTACGAATTTAACTGAACAGGAAGATGGTGGTTGTTGGAAACTTCTGTTGATCCTTTTTCAACAAATGATCACTTAAAATAATCACGGTAGATCGAAGAAAACTTTAACAACTATAAAAATATATACCAAGTGTCCACGAAATTCTAACGTGCATGGAATTAACTCATTTTTGAGAAACAGAATACGATTTCAAGTACTCAATTAAAAGTATGTTATTATAAAATTAATTTAGAAACATATTTTGAAGAAAATTCAATGAATAAATATGTTTATTATTCGTTATTTTCCATGAATGTTGCATAAAAATTGCATACTATATATACAAATCTATATTTTAGATGTGATAGCAATAATTAGCAATACGTAATGAAAAAGTAGATTGGTATTCTATTAGGTGTCTTACTAATTGACACTGTTGTCATGAAAATATGCATATTGTTATAGCATCAAATCTAGTAGGGTAGCAGTCATATGATAGTTTTATAGAACAAGAAATAATTTTAATCTCGAATCAAAATTAACAATAACTTTTTCCTTTACGCTTTATTTATTAAATGGATTTTACTGATAATATGGTGGATATCCGGTATACATATGATAGCAGAATGATGTAGAAATCGCGTTATCTTCATAAAATTTCGTTACAACAGCAACATATACACAGGGCAGGCTCAGGTGTCGTTTTTTCGGGTCCCACAAGACATCCAGCCGGCCCTGTATATATACATGCATAATACCTAATATGTTAAAACTAGGAAATATGTTAATAATTTTTCACCTTTCATAAAATAGTTTAGGTATTTTATTTAAAATACTATGTATATGTAAGCGAAAAGTTCAATTTCAATGATGCGATATCATTTCTGTAAAATACAGACCACGTTCTAAGTCTGATTATTTTTAATAACAACAATGTTCATTGAAAATATTATTAGTATTAACCTTAAAATATGCACTTTATACAGTCTTAAAAAAGAATGGGGCCAATAATATTCCACTATACAGTTACTTTTGAAACTTTATACAGAATGTTTTTTTTTGTAATGTTAAGCAACGTATTTATTTAGATATTTAAATGACAATATGTTTTTAAAGTTAAAAAATTTAATAAAACATATTTTAGCTAGTTAAATAATTAAGTTTGGGTATTAAAATAAATTAATACTGGCACTTGTTTTTTTTATAGAAAAAAACAGGGACCCAGAACGAAGAAATAAATATTCCGTTTAATAATATTATTATTTTGTTCTCGTTTGTCGAGAAAAATTGTAAAAATGTAAGGTAATTATTTATTCTGGTTCATAGTTCAAACTTAACGTTTGAACTAATATTTTTGTTAATAATTACTATTATATGAATTAGATAATTTACTTTTTGTTGACTGTATTAAATTATCAATCATTTGTTTCAATAATTATAATTTATTTATGGAACGAAGTAAGCGAAATTTTCTTTTTGTTTAAAGAAAAACAAAATTTTATGTTACATGGAACGATACGAAATAGAACAATATTATGAAATGAAAAACCAGTTCGTTCAGAATCTCTGGAAAAAAAGCAATTTTTATAATTTTGAGTATGATTGATTTGTGATAGAAAACATAATACATTTGATATTTAAAATAAGTTATCAATTCAATTAAATTTTGCGCTAGTTTTAATAATATATTTATTAACTGAATATAGTCTGGGAAAAAATAGTATTATATTTCCTATAGAAGAATTTTTCATTTGTTATTGATGATGAATAGCGTTCCTGATAACAACGGATACCCACCAAAGAATCACCGGGTATCCGCTGTTTTTATGTAGATTCGGTTATATTATAGAATTTTTCAAGCAGATGCGGATAAAATATGCCCGGATACGATTATTAGTCACCATATCCATAATCCGTAAGCACTTGTTTTAAAACCAGTCAATAAAATGCGTACAGATAAAGATTTATTTTTTATTAATTTTACTAAATTTGTTCATTATAAATTAAGTTCTTAAGTAGTAATTGGAAATATGAAAAATATTTAATAAAATTAAAAGCAGATACGGATGTGGTTTGGATATGGATTTAGTATATATGGATGTGGATCAGATATGGTTATCAATATGTAAAAAATGCGGATGCGTTCTGAACGCGAATATGACAATAGATGAATACGGATAACGAAAACATATCCACGCAGGCTTCTAATGCTGAAATATATACATTTAGATATATGGAAGAGAACTGGCTAGACCAATAAAGTGCCTAGTTGAAATTGCATAGTAAACGTAGCAGTAATTAATCGGTGATCCCATAGATAATGTTGTAGTCAGGATTGAACAAGTAACATAACTGATAAGAATACATTATTTATAGGATGACCGTATGTAGCACTTCCGAAATTACGTAAAGAGAGAAAAGATTCATTAAGAATTCTTATTTAATATTTATTTTAGTTCATTAGAATTAAAGCAGTTAATTTCGATTTCACATTAACTAATAATAGATACTTGAAATTAATAATACAACACTAAAATGTTAGAATTTATTCGCTGAAAATGATTAGAATTATATGAATGTGCAGCGAAGGAAGTTCAACACATTGCTTTCAAGTAAAACGCTATATATAATATTAATAAGAAAATGCTGGAAAATATAAAAAAAATTTACTAAATTTCACGTTTTATTTATTCTTTATGTTGAATTTACATGCGTCCATGAAAAATAAGTCATTTCTCAAATATGTATGCACGTAACGAACATGATATTATTAATCGTAAAACTGCAAATAATTATAAAATAAATGTATATGTATATAGAAAATGTAAAGACGTAATGTCCTAACGCAATTACGTACTAAGCAATATTTCCTTGGTTCACAATTTTTAACCCAAATCATATATATATATATATATTATATTATGTATGAATAATGATTTGCCAGTACACAATACTAATAAAGAAAGAAAACTTACTTAATAGAGCTTAAAGTATAGAGGAGCTGGGAATATTTGTAGGTATCATGATATTTAAGATAGATAGATCCTGTGATCATAGGCGCCGACAACGTGTAAAATAATCGCGAGATATTGTCAAATCAAATTTCAATACTTACATTCCACAATAATAGAAAAAGTACTAAATGTATGAACAATGAAATATATGCATTTAAATTCAGATACACAGTTGGAAGAAATGCATCAATATTAGTTAATAATTCGTCGGCGCCCACACGTGCAACAGTAACTAGCATTCACAGCCATCTTTATCTATTTAATGCCAATTGATGTCATGCACATATGGTACATGAATAATATGCATTATATCCAATCATATTACAATGACGGCTGTGCATGCGTGTCATTTGTCTCAGAAAATAAATAACTAGTGAATGCGGTGAAATGTTACTAAGTAATAAATGAATATTTAAAATCGGTACGATTCTATACACTTAGATACAACACGCCTAAAATCATCCATTCACGAATGGAAGCGATAAAACTGGCCCAGTTGTCATAATTTAATTTAGTGAACATTATAACTCAAGAACCGAGGACAAAAATTTTCAAATTACTCTATCATTATTTGAAACAAGAAATAAAATACTTTTTTACATTTGTAAAAGAACTCCTGACGTTTATGAGAAAAACATATTTGAAGATTCAGACTTTAGTTTTCGGACAACACTGCAGGATTTTTGTCCACGGTATATGGTATATATAATATCTACTTGATTCTATTTTAAAAACTACACAAATACAAGCACATATTTGTGACGGTCATAAATTTACGACACAATTTGTACATAATAAAAAAGAAAAAGAGAAATTAAACAAAGAATGCCACTTTAAAATCAAGTAAACGTGTACTTTTGTATAATGTCCATTTAAGTGTATAAAAACTGCAGGTCGCAAATTCTGCATGAAACCCCGTGGTTTTCCACGATGATTAGGTTTCTAATAACGACGACGTTTACTCTGGTAGTCGTCTCTGCGATTATCATTTCCCCAATGTGCCCTGCCCGCCCCGCGCGGAGGACCCCCAGGCCCCATGTCACCCATACCACCCCGCGCCTCGTAGCGATGGCTTCTTTCATATGAATTCATGAACGACTTCGGATCCTACATGTCAAAGTAGAGAATAAACACATGTGGCCATGATGTAATGCTCATCGTACTATGCGTACGTATGAATATGTATTGTATATAGATAGACAGGTATGTATGCAAGTAAGTACTGGCTAGTGGTAGGTCTTTGATAGAATCAAGATGGTTCAAACTACAGAATGTCATATACGAAATCACTTTCCGTAAACTATATCAATAGTCAATAGAACTTATGTATACTCTACACTATGTACACCTAAACAATATATTTGTCATAAAGCCTACATATAATATGGACAGTCACGAACATTCGTCCCTGTACCAAATGCAAGTTTCAATCAAGTAACTCAGTATTTCAGAAAATATATGCATTCGGATACTAAATGCCTAACAACAAAGTCAAATAAAGACCTCAGAACATTTAGAAGTGAGACACACAATAAAAAAATGTTTATATTCGTTTCATAAGCCTATCTGATAAAGAGAATCTTATTGTTACGACAAAGTCACAATGCGAATGAATTATTTCAATGCTCATACATCAGCAGCAATGAAAGATATCGAAACTGTAGAAATAATTAATCAAAGTAGTTAAAATCATAGAAATCCTCCAAAAATAAACCGGATTCTAGTGATGTGAATCCACTAACTAATACGATGTTTCGGAATTAGTTGATAAAATAAAACTGAATGATTATCAACCGAAGTGTATTCTCATCACTAGACAAATAGCATTTAAATCGCCGTTATCACACAGTGCCTACAATTCTCTAATATATTATGTACTAACCTCAAATACAAAACGTCAATGATGCATAATAATGGTTTGTAGAAGTGTTATTACAACTTCTAACGAACGTCTTCAAAAAGACATTAAGCATTATGCGGTAAAATCAGATATTAAATCTCTATAGAGCCTGATACTATTTACTACTATAGGAAGAAACCTTTAATTTACCTAGTGAAGAAGAAATCTGTCAATATTTCTGATTCGACAAAATATTTCGTATTTTCATTTGTGTAGATTAGATGAGCACAATTACAAACCGTAATTCTTAATGATTTTTCTTCTATGTTAATCAGCCATGGCCTTTTAAAACGGTGATATAGCGCACTTCCAATCTGGATCTTCCGTATATATAAAGTTGCGGATATGATTTATGTTCAGAGAGTATACAAACTACTACTCAAATAATTCTCCCGGTATTAAAAATATATATAAATGAGTATAAGACATTCTCTAGTTATTTGCATATCTTGATTCGGTGTCAGAGACTTGATTTGAACCAACATAAAACACTACAGGCAATTCGTTCAGAAAAGTTCTGCATTACATTGTAATACTTGTCAATTATGAAATTCAATTCAAGAGCACAGTTGTATGATGACGTAAAACAGTACTTTACTGCTCTAAATTCCTTCAGTGATACGTAATATAGTATTTAAATCAAAATAATTAATACTACCCGAAATACTACGATAAATGAAATACATATAATACCGGTAGTAGCAAGTATGCCGAAGCTAAAACAAACAGAAAAATATCGAATATTTTTTCTTCTAAACCCGACGTTTATTTTAATCGGAAGGAAATCGAAATGTAATACTATATTTATTGTATTTAGTGTTATATCCACGTACAAAATTGAGTTCAACGATTTTCGTTCAAATTTTTCGTAGTATTATTCTTTATTAGTATTATACCGACACGGAGAAATAATTTTTTCTTCTGTAGATCTGAAAATTATACGCTAGAAAAATACATTGCTAAGAAATCAATTTAAACCCAGGTTTCATATACAATATATTTTCAATGTTAAAATAAATAATTTTCATCAAGAAAAAGAAAAAAAGCTTCGATGGTCAATTAACGCTTGTTAGTCATCAGTATTTTTGCTGCGTCGCATTAACCTGGTGAAACGCTGCGGTAGCCAATCCTAATTAAAGAACAAGATACGTATTATACAACTAAAAATCAGTCCAGAAATTAACACATTTACTGCGAATGGTGAACAAATGTGTTATATGCGCATTCACTATAAACGTGCACGAGCGTAATAGTATTTATAGAATGCGCACGCAACACAAACAATAACAAAGCTAAATAGAGATGTGCTCCATTTACACTTCAGACAAAGATTTTTTCCTTATAATATAATAACCCGGTAATTAAAAAACGTAACCAACGACAAACAGTTAAATATATATACGTTACCATAGGATTAGATCCGCTGTCTGGACCTGTAACAAAAGTATATTGTTTTAGAAACAACTTGAAATGAATACTGCAAGCACACACACACGTTACAAATATGATCTTGCAGTGATATATAAGATATTTACCTTGCTGATCATACTCGCCATGCTGATTATCAATGGGTGAGTTGTACGACTGCATTACCTGTTCCTGCTGGTCCAGCATATTAGACAGTTGATGGGCCTATAATCATAGTTTATTATATAGCGCTAATCGTTAAAACAGACTAGATGCAACACTATGAAATGTTAGAATAATATCTGCTTTATTTACAAGTTTTAATAGAATAGAAAATTGAATATTCACCTGCATAAACAAGCTATTCTCTTGCTGGCGACGACGAAGATCTTCCTCTTGATGGTGCATCCGTAACGTCATTTCCTCCTGTTGACGTCGCATCTGTTCCTCATTGCGGAGCCGTTGTTCCTCTGCAAGGCGCTCACGTTCCTCCCATTCTCGCTTCTGTCGTTCGCGGTCCATCTCGCGTGCGCGTAGCTCTACATACGAATCAAAATAAAATATAATTCCAGTCGAAAATCATATTGTCCCATACGACTGATAAACTATTGTTAGTCATCTGGACAACGCAACAGTTAAACATATTTAACTCTCATTCGGGGAGATGCCAGATCACACTAGGATGGCGCTTAGTTTATTTTAGAATATAAGCCGCATGTATAGTAATGTCAGGGCGGGAATTGAACCTACATCTATTTATACAACCATATTGCCATGATAATTTCTTCAGTTTTGCAGACAACAATCAATATCGAATATATATGGCTTTAACATTGCTTAATAATTTAAATATTATTAATTTAACACTTAACACTGCCGTGTGTATATGTCGTAGTCTCATTGTGAAATACGACGTTCCATGATCAGCCGAGGCATTTCATGTACCATCGGCATAGAATGTAATGAAATTTTCTCATCACGAATATCAATGAATATTATGTCCTATCCTACACTAGTGACATATTTGTTACACCATACACCCTACCCCTACCCCACCATGCCCATAATGCATATAATATCCTACCTTACCCTAGTGACATTTCATTAAAAGCCTAGCCTGATCGTGTAAAATGATTCTAACCTAATTCATGATCTACCTAACTCGGCCTCGGCAGATCATGAAACGACGTATACATTTGGATACACACCATAGTGGATCTTCCCGATGTGTTAAATGGTGAAATAAGGTTTTTAAGAAAAAATAAAATATTGTTTTGTATGTTATAGTAAAAGATGATATTAAACTTACGTTCACGTAACATTTCAGTCTCATTCTCGAATTTAGCGAACTGCATCTGAGCCTCAAGTTTGTCTTCTTCCATGGCTAGTTCCTGTTTCAAGGACATTTCCTTTTGTTTGTACAGTTCATGCAGCTGTTTCCAACGTGTACCATATTCATGTTCGAAACTGCCAGGCGTTGCAAATCTTGGTCCAATCTACACATAATTTACAATTAATTATTAAAAGAAAACAATGTTCAGATGCAACATGTAGAAGAATAACATTAGAGCATTTAGTGAGTGTAAATATTTATTCAGTTTACCTCACGAGCCTGGTGAAATTCTGGACTTTTCTTCATCAGAGCTTTCTCTGGATAACCGTCAATCATGTCCATTTGATCGTATGTCTCTACAATAACGGGACGCAGGGATGATGTGAGAAAGAAACATCCCTCACCGCAATGTTTCAATGCGCTCATTGCTCCTGGTTTACGGGCAAATTCCACTATACCTTCCCCAGTCGATTTGCCACGATCATCCACTATTATGACGCACCGTTCGATCTATTAGAAAAAGAATAATAAACACTAAGACACACATGAATCCAAGTCAAACTCACCTCCCCGAACACTGAAAAGGCAGCGTGTAATAATTCGTTTGAAATCCAAGGCGTCAGATTCTTAACTTTCACAGTGGCACCATTTGGCGCGAATCTAATCTTTAATGTCCTGCCTTTACGGACAGTTCCATCCAGTTCACGTTTTGCCTTTTCCGCATTTGCATGATAATCCTACACAAAATATAATTCGTCATCAATATTAAATATATATTTCATAGTTCAGTGCAATGTATGTGAACAAAACAAGATAAATAAAAATTGTATAATTACCAGGCGGATAAACCCGAAATTTTTCTCTTTGTTTATAAAGAGTTCACTTGTTTCACCATATGCTTTGAACATATCAGTTACGTCGTCTTCTGTCATGTCAGCGGTCAGATTGCCTATGTACAGTCGATTGCGACCGGAGAACTTTTTCTCGGACATATCCAATTGCGGCAATTCAAAAGTTGGTCCACTAATAGCTGCCAGTCGTTCGTTGATTCGATCTTCAGGGTTTCTGGGCGGACCACCACTTTCTGGATTCTTTGGTCCACCAAACCGATTTCCACGATTTCTACGATCATCACCTCCTCTGTCCGGTTTCATCTAAGAATATACAATTATCAATCATTCTGAATATACCTAGTTCAATATTTCACATCTTTTTTTCAGTAACATAATAAAATAATTATTTTAATTACATACTTGCTCTCTGGGACCTCCACCAAATCTTCCTGGTCCACCTTTTCTGGGTGGACCATGTCCACCAGGGCCATGGGGATGACCACCTGGACCATGACCATGTCCTCCTGGACCGTGTGGCCCTGGACCATGTCCAGGTTGCATAGTATTATTTTGCCCATTACCGTTCTCTGGAGCTTTGTTTTCCAACTTAATTGGTGGCTCTGCATTTCTCTGAGCCATGGTACTATGTACAACACAAAAACGGTTATTATAAACGAACAAAACCAGTGCCGGTACACGAAAGAAATATGCTTACCTAGTATATTTGATTAATAAAATTCAAAATACAATTAAATTTACTTATCACTCAGTACAGTAAACATAATACAAAATACATTTAAAATGAAATATACAAAATAACATTTTAACTTTGGTATTTCTTTCTGTAGCTGTTATACTGTCTGCAATGGCGGCCTAGTATGATGCCGGGATATTGAAATAAATCTTAATTATAGAATACATATGTATAACAATTTACTTACAATGGATGATACTATTCTTCGTTTTCAGAAAAATTTAATCTTTTTTAAATAAATATAACACTATTCAAAATAAAACACTTCGCATTTGTAACACAACGCAAACCAACGCACACAGCACGACCAGTACTAATATAAAGACACTTTCACACTATCACACACTGTTGCGCACTGTAGTCAAATCACTCCATACAGCTAAAGCCCAATGTAACTGTGAAAAAGTTGGTGTTTTGCGTATTTAGTTTCGTAAATGTAATGTTGATAATCTTTTTAATGTCGGATTATAATAAGATTAGCTAATTTAAAATTTGGGATTTTTGGGAAATAAGCCTGTAGCGATTATTACATCAATGTATGAATGATTAATGAAAATAAAGAAAATAATTTAAATTTTATGCATGACTCCTCTTACAACGTAAAAAACATGTTTATTTTCACACCATGCAATCTAATTATTTGAAGTATTTTTGTCTAAAATAGTTTGGGAAATTTTGCATAAGGAAAAACTGATTTCCCTTGTTAAACGCCTATGGCCAGTTTTTTAATTAACACTGTATATGTTGAGTGATTTATTATATTTATATATGTCATCCTAATCATATAATATGCCTTATATATGTAGGTGTTATCAAAATAGTTTTGCATTATTATATTATTTTATATATTTGTTTTATTAATATTAATTGCATAAATATACCAAATCAGCCCTACATGCATGTCATTATATCAGAGTGAATTCGAGTCATTGTCATGATTCTTCACAGATCACCATTTTCTGGTGGCTATGAACCTTAACCGCTTTTCGTTTAGTATATATAATCTAACCATTTGACAACGTCGTACAAATCCATAAACCATTTGAATTTGCGAGGTTGCCATTTGCCCACATATTTGGCCTTGCACTCGAAATCTGAATTGATCGGATAATATCCGTGAGTTACATTGGGTTACATTTTAATATCCGCTGGTTTGTGTTACACCCGTTCCTGTAAATATTTGTTACATATACCTTCGTAATCAAAGCCATGTTTTTATTGGTAGTAATAATGAAGAATTAAGTAATTAGTTTTGAGGAAGATGTACAATGTTGGTTCAAGTGTGTGAAATTTAGTATTCAAGTGCAAAACAACATTGTACAAAATACGCTGCAATGCAGATATGTGTACGCGGTGAATAAAAGAATACTCATTAGTGGTGCAAAAACGGTAAGAGTTAAATTATATTTCTGGTGAAGTACTAATAAACTAATTACATATTAATGTTTACTGGTGGTGGCTAAATAGTAACTCATATTTGTCAATGTTTAAAAATCTCTTGCTGAACTAACATAACAATTATTTCGTTCAATAATCATCTGTACCCTTAATCATCATATTCACCGACACTAAATGAAAGCAGAGGTGATGGAGTATTATTTTATTATATTTAATTCTTTAGGAGAGCAATGTTGCTCTTCTCTTGAACTGATATGGTCACTATGAACTCAGAAAAATCTGCTGGCAGACATAAACAAGAACCCAGCAATGGTGGCTGTGCTGGGAGCAGTACAGACGCAAATTCTCCGCCAGCAGTTACTGTCCTTACTGTACATCAGTTCCCCAGCACAGATGAATCGCCAAATCATCTTGTTTACAGAAAAGTGAGTGTACCTGTATACATACAGTTCATGTAAGTAATTTGATATTTTCATTATTAGATGGAATACATTGTGGAAAAAATGCAAGATGAGACGTCTGGTGTGCCAGTACGGACAGTAAAGAGTTTCATGTCAAAAATTCCATCGGTATTTACGGGTTCTGATCTAATTATGTGGATGATTAAAAATCTCGACGTTGAAGATCAAAATGAAGCTTTACATTTAGCACATCTCATGGCTGCACACGGATATTTTTTTCCAATAGATGATCATATGCTTACTGTTAAAAGTGATAACACATTTTATAGATTTCAGACACCATATTTTTGGCCTTCTAATTGTTGGGAGCCAGAAAATACTGATTATGGTAAGGATATTAATTATTTATGATAAACGAGGACAGTTTTAATGTATGAATTTTAATTTTTAGCTGTTTACTTGTGTAAACGTACCATGCAAAATAAGACCAGACTTGAATTGGCTGATTATGAAGCTGAAAACTTGGCGCGATTACAGAAAATGTTTTCGCGAAAATGGGAGTTTATTTTTATGCAGGCTGAAGCACAAAGTAAAGTTGATAAGAAACGTGATAAGTTAGAAAGAAAGGTATTAGACAGCCAGGAACGGGCATTCTGGGATGTGCATCGTCCAATGGTGTGTACAGTTTTGTATTATTACAAGCTGATATTTCATTGTAATGAATATTTGTAGCCCGGATGTGTGAACACCACTGAAATCGATATAAAGAAAGCGTGTCGTATGAACAAACCAATGCGCAACAATAAATTCCTTCAACCCGGAGTAACCAGCACACGAATATCACCGTCTACCTCCGAATTGGAAACTGTCAACCCAATGGATATTATAAAAAAGCAAATAACTTTATTAGAATCTCGACTTGAGCGTAGAAATATCAAAGTATCGAAAGTGGCGGAGGCGTGCATTGCATTTTTCGAACAGTATTTGGAGTATGATCATTTTTTCGTTGCCCCGGAATATGCAAACCCATGGATCTCAGATAATCCAGAGTTGTGGGAACAAGAGAAACAGGCAAAAGATATATCAGCTCGAAGAGTAAAACGATGGGCATTCAGTTTGAAGGAACTTTTACAAGATTACATCGGACGGGAACATTTTATTAAATTCCTGGACAAAGAATTCAGTGGAGAAAATTTAAAGTACGTATTGTGAAAAGCTTTTCATATATGATTATAAACTTTAAAAAATACTTATTTGTATATACCGAGTGTCTCACCAAAACATGTGAACTGTGCCGATTTAAAACTAAAACTATTTGTTATATTTTCTACAGATGTTTCAGTGGGAAACTTTGGTTCTTTTGATAGTATTTGATTCTGCACAGTCTTTATACTTGTACTTTTGCCAGTTTATATACAACTTGCACTGTCATAAAGAAAACAATATTAATTTCATATGCATATATTATTTAATTTTATTCAGATTTTGGGAAGCTGTTCAAGAGTTGAAAGCTTTACCACAGAGTGAAGTACAAGATAAGGTGGATGAAATTTGGTTGGAATTTTTGGCGCCGGATGCTAGTTGTCCCATTAATGTTGATTCTCATTCGTATGAAATAACAAAAAAGAACATGGACAGTCCGGATCGTTGGAGTTTTGATGCTGCCGCCGTAAGTTGTATATTATCACATATGTAATGGTTTTAATATCTTCATGAATTTGTTAGGCCCATGTGTACCACTTGATGAAAAGTGACAGTTACTCAAGATACCTCAGATCTGAAATGTACAAAGATTTTCTAAACGGATCCAAAAAGAAGGTAACAAGTTCAGCCGCAGCAGCAGTAAAATCCCCCCCGCAAGACATTAATGATTAATTATATTTGTATTGATTTCAGACATCTGTAAAGGGAATTCGTTCTATCGTATCATTCTCGGCTCGTAAAGAAACCGCTACCTAGTCATAAAAAAGCATTCATTTAATTTTATTCTAGAATTCCATTGATTGTTATTAAAACATTAGTGTGAAATAATATGCACATTTCGTAGACACTATGTGACCATTCATACAAGTATGTTAAATCATATCAATGTAAAAAAACAAAACAAAACAAAAAACAGTAGCAACGGAAGTGTGCGCGCGCATGTGCAGAAGCGAATAACACTGCCAAAGGAATCGCTGTTTCACTAGAAAAATGCGACAAGTGAACAAAAAAATAAAATAAATCAAAGATACGTGGTATTAATGGTAGTTACAAATGTAAAGAGAAACCGGAACTAGTGCTTTCACTGTTTTGGTTGGTACAAATAATAATTTTATATGTAGTTACGATAATTCCGATTCATGATATAAGAATCTCACAAGCAATCTGTAAACTAAAAAATAACTCATTACAAAACAATTCACTGTATGTATTATGTATACATTCAGTTGCTCAGGCAACCAAAAAAAAATACTCCTGCAACATTGTAGTTTAATATTTTTCTTGAGGAATTGATAGACGATAATATTCATGTATTACACTTATGTAATCATTAATTAAATGATATAGATCTATAGAAGTGTGTAATTATAACTTTTATTAAAAAATCAATAAATGAAGATCTCATTTCTCGTTTTCAATCATGGGCATTTTTCCACTAGTTTCTGAATTTAACGAATCAGTAGGAATTTCCTTTGTAGCAGGAGATTGTACACTAAATACAACAGGCGCTTTGCTGAGGATATGGTTGCCAGATTTCTCCAGATGACGGACCCATGATAAAAGAGAATCACGACTTGAAGTACCGGTGGCACAAATCTAAATAAGTAAATATTAATAAATCGCCTTGCTACATTCACTATTGTACTTACAGCAAGAATATTTCCATCTTCCTGTTCATGTGGACTAGGTACTTTACTCACAGCAGATTCAGATTGTGGTATTTTAAAACTGGGTATCTTTATATGACTTACATCTGTAATCAAATTATAACTAAACATATTGTTGTTGAAAGTGTATTCATTTATTAGTGTATTACCGTCCGGGTCTTCTTCTACCAAAGTTTTAATTGTATCATTATCTGTTCTAAGTATAAAATAATTTACTGACTCGCTTTGTAACCAAATTCTAAACGATCCCTCCACATATATTGGTTTCTGTATATTATGTTTGTTCAGTAATTCCTGTTGCGCTGGACTTTGAGCACTCACTATCCAGGTATCGTCAATAGAGTCCTTGATATCTGCACTCTTTCACAAACAGACATACAAGTACAATTTCAAATACGTTACATACAACAGAATTTGTTATACTTGATAAACTGTAATTTCCGTTTGTAGATCTACACTAGCCATTCTTGAAATTGCTATTTTAGCCAATTCTAAACTATCGTTTGGTAAAGTCTTTGGTAATGGCCATGGGGAAAGATTCTTAAATTTTGGCATCCAGTACATCATACGCCAGTATTTTCTTAGTGGATATCCTCGCCGACCAAAAATATTTATCAACATATCTTCCATTTCTAAATCCGGCATAACGCCTATAAAATTAAATACAATAATGAATGAAAACAACTCACATATATAATAAAAAAAATACCATTATCTTCCATTTGTTGCAAAAGATCAATTGCACATTGTTGCTGTTTAGGATAATGCATGAATTCCGCTTGAAATATATTTGTTGGAATAAATTTTCCCTTTGGTAGCACATCTATGAGAGATTTATACACTTCTAAATCTTTGTGAACACCAAAACTCTCCATGTTTCGCAGGGCAGAATAAATAAATTCTACATGTCCCCTTCTGTGAACATCTCGGTTATGAAATATTTTCACCATATCCAAATAACTGTTTTTATTCTTATCAGTTATATTTTCAAAAGAATCGATTTTTACAAGAACTTTAGATTGGCTATTATATTTATTACAATGTAATATTGTTGTACTTTTTATATTTCTTATGTAGCATTGATAGTTACTGTTTATGAAACATTTCTTTCGAGTTAATAGACAGGGAATTAATCTTCCACAAATATTATTGGCACGCATTGTTTAATTCATTTGTTTTAAAATATTAATTATAAATTACTAGTTTACATTCAATGTGTAACATGGACTTGTCAAACGCATGTTGAGGTTAGACTCAAATATACATCAGCTGGAATTCATAGTTACACCAGCGGTGTTAGAGGGGCAAAGTTCTCAATTTCGACGCGATGTGACGTCAGTATACGACTGGTGATGAAAAGTCACATGAAAAAATAATACGCGTAACTGTTCAACTACTCTTCGCTGTGTGACGCTATAAATCGCGAAAATTGTGAGTGAATAGTAGTACAAAACCTGTTATGATCGTAATTACGTTTAGCTATCAAAATGACAGCTGACAATTCCAGTTCGGTCAAGTAAAAACACTACCACATGTTCTAATGTAGCAGTAGACACTTGTTTGTCTGGATTACTATATTATTTGATCACACGTGCAGTGCAGTTATCCCGCTGTACATGTTGTACGTTTGTTTGCCTAACTACGGGGAAAATATTTCATACTAGTACTAGTATTTTAAATTATATTTATTTATATAAACATATAGTAGCATACACAGAGAAAATCTGAACTATAATTATGAAGTTTTTAATTTTGAACATATTTTTGATCTCTTTATTTTTTGCTCTAAACTGTATAAGGAGTACTTAAACAAAATTTTCTATATTTTATATTAATTCCCTATATATTAGATTTCATGGCACACTAGGTATATATATTTCATAGTAAATGGTTAAGATATCTGGCTTCATCGTATGAAAGATTTCATAAAAACATTAGATAGATAAGTATTGAAAGGTGTTCTTGGATCATCATGTACTTGTCCAGAAAAATCATTTGGAATCAATGGAATTTTTTGAATTCAGTGGAATTTTTTATTAATGATACCATACCAAATGTTTCATCTTATGCGTTTTAGTCTTAAATGAGTTCCACTGTATTTGGTATATCAAATATTACTCACAAATCTACTATACTTTTACATATACTCATGGATGTTATTGCGATTGTTTTGAAGTTTCAATGTTGGCAGGCCGCATTTCTTCTGTGTTATGTCTGTTGCATATATCAGAACTACGACTACATGCAATACACTTGTGTATCGCACAATACGAACAATACAGTATTGCTTCA
>JAGJTL010000060.1:379030-406069 GCA_022063505.1 Calosoma granatense | reverse complement strand
TTATAAATAAACATGTTATTTTATAATATCATAACGGTTCTCTGGCTATATCTGCTTAGTTAAATTAATTATACTTTAGGGTGTATATGTGTGTGTGTGTGTGTGTGTGTGTGTTTGTTGATATGGATGTGCGTCGCTCGCACGTGCCTTAACTATCGCCAATGAAGGTCGATCGACGCACAACGTATGTGATATGACGACATATGCGAGGGACGCACGGGCGACGCTGCACCCCCTCGTTTCCAAACGAAAGGGCGGCACCCATGCGCGTACACACAAGCACCACACACACAGACATGGACACATGTGCTACTGGTTACACACATGCACACGCACGCACGTGCGATCGTGTGTCCACCCGTCGTTATACTCGTTACACTATGTGTGTGCTTGGATCGATCAAATTAGCCTCGATTGTGCACTGTTGTAAACTTGTTACCCATCAAACATCTGCGCGTCTAGTGTAACTTAAATGCTGGCGGTTACCCTACCACACCCCCATCCATCGTATTTATACTAACACACCAGTTTATATTCTCCTACAATTGAAAATCACAGAGCATGTGGTGATTTTCATAGGATTGCATGGCAGATAAAATTGTCAAATCAAATAAAGTTTTAAAGGTTGATTTCTGTTTAAAGACAATGTATGTCTAGTTACATGGATAAAAATTAGAGTTTGTTTATTTGAATCTGGTTCATATTTATAATAATAAATACAAATAATATGACCGTAGTGATAATGAACACTTGCAGTGATATTTATTATGATATAGTTTAACATTTATTGTTGGAAAATTATAATAAAAATTATAATATCACATAACTACTCAAGATTGAATGCTTCTGTATACCTGTCTGGTTACGTCTTAAAGCAACAAGACTATTATAGTTTATATATTCTATTTACATACTAATTCCCGTTGAATATAGATGAGAGAGTTTATTTTTATGCTGGTCAAACCATTTGTTTGCCCTATTCTGTAGGCCAATGGTGTAGCCTCCAAAACACATATGTAGATGCGGGTTATATGTTGTGATGTTCAAAATCGATCAAATTTGGCAGACAAATATGGGTATGTCCTTGAAATATAACGAAGCTAATACTACTGATTTGATTTCAGTGAATAATGTAAAGAATACACTACTACATATAATAGCGAATTTAAATTGCTAACATTCAAATAAGCATGCAGTTGGTACAAGTTGCGTTACGAAAAATATTTAGAAAACAATGTCATTTAAAGGATTTATAATTCTATTTTAATTATTCTTTATCATTTCATAGTTTTATTGCGTATGATATTAACATTAAGAAAAAAGAAGAGTTTCAGTAAGGAATTGATTTGAAAATTTGCTAATCATATTTGCAAAGATGCTGACGTATTGAGAACACAAATAAACATATTGTAACGGTTAAAATCTAGGTCAATAATAAGTTACTATGATAAGATAAATGTAATCTTCATTTCTTAATTTATCCTTCGCGAAATATTGCATAATTTAACGAAACCAATTGAAATATTGCTAATTCTAATTAACTGTACAGGTATTGGGTGACATACCGGATATAACACATATGGTTTAGAAGATATCTAAAAATAATTTGTTCCCCTTCAGTCGGAAATGAAACTTCCAGACAGCTTCCACACCTACGCACATTTGTCAAGATATCCGTTATTAGATTCATATAAGATTCACTTTGGAAAAAACATTTACAGTTATTTAAATGCTTTCAAAGTGCATGTTGTTTAGATTTGAACTCTCGTTTTTACGTGAATGGTAAAATTTCCGGTTAATATTTGTTTTGCCAGTAAAGTAGTGTACAATTTTGCATATTTGTTGTTTGCGTGTCCGTGCCTGATGTTAGCAGTTCATCGCATTATTATTCGTGTTCGCAGATCGTGACGTAACGTTGAGTATGTACACAGCCATGTATTTTCTGTGTGTTTCGTTTTTCTCCGTATGTCCATTGAGTGCAATTTCACAAAGTGCGAGGTATTAATTTCGTTGAGATTATATCCTTTCTGTCTATGCACAAGATACATTGCAAATGCAAAATGGTTTCGTCTTCACGACTTCACGACCTCGTTGTGTATCTAGTATCGATAATATTTGTTTTCATCGAACATTCATATCAATCCGACGACGATTTGGAAGTAAAATTATATTTCTTTATACAGATGATCATGTTCAGGGTCAACATTGTAGCATCGTTATGTATTACAATGTGTTATTTTCAAGATACATATATACAGAGCTAAATTATAACATTTTCAAAGATACGAACAATAAATGGAACAAATAACTACATATGTACTATTTAGTCTTGTCAGTGAAGACATTGAAATATATGTAAATGAAGTTGGCGAACAAACTACTTATTAGTAATAGTACATATCAGTATATAAGTACGTGTTAGATATGGTTTTTCTTTACGGCAGTTAGTTACGGATGGCCTGTCGGCTGTCGGTTTACAAGATGCATGCTATCTTGTTTCATGCTACTACACTTTCACATTGGCTAGGCAACGTTCATTTACTTCATACGGGTCGTTTCCTCTTTATCTCCCATCGTGCACCAAGATGCGTTGTTTTGTGTAGATGTCAGAAGTGATAATGCTTGCTTAGAATTTTCGCACGCTTGTAACGATATGCCACTTGGACATAATATTTATTGGTTACACTCAGAATTGTCAAAAGAACAGAAACAAAAGCTTACTTCCGGTATAGTATTCCGAAAATCTGTCCACTTCCAACCGAGCATGTATTCATTGTAATGACATTGTATAATTCATTATTTTTGTTTACTGTTTTATGTATATATGTAATAATTAAAGATAACAGTTTGTACTATTCATATTGCACAATATTATAATGTATATATTTCATATAATACAGTTTCTCTGCTGAGCATATTTGACTTACCAACACTTTTTTGCTATTCTTTTACGTTACGAACAATTTAAATTAAATTTGTATGAAAATTTTTTTGCAAAATTTGATATGTTTATTTATTGCAATCGCCATCCCGTTTATTAAATTGCTTACTGTAAATTTTATAGTATTATAACAACTACAATAAATTGGAAATAATTCGCTACACCTGGAAAATAAATCAATAAATTTTGCATTCAATTCCGCTGTAGACTAAACAATAACACACACACACCCATACACATGCCTTATCGGCACTGCAAGCACATTGCATTCATCTTAATATAGTTCTGATTTATATAGCTATATCCGCTGAGCTACTGGTATTGATATGGTACGTTTTTACACGTGTGGACACATAAATATTCGAACTGGTAGTTAATATGAACATATGTACCATATAACACCTTTATATATATATATATATACTTCCCCCTGAAATGTGCATATGGAAGTTGACATTTAGGTCGAAAGGAAAAAAATAACTGTGTGTCGCAATTTCCTGTACCTCCAGACATCCTTGTACAGGGTAATCTTTGGTATGCCAGAAATAACACGTAGTAGAAAGCAGAATGTAGAATAATTATTTAAATTTGGACAATTGCTAAGCACAAGTTGAAATGTATAATGAAAATACGTACATTAGTAAACACTTTCAGTAAAGCAATAACAGTTATATTTATATATGTTTTCATTTTATTTTGACATGTTAAAATGTGCAAACTACACTAATTGCTATTGCGGAAATCATTATTTTATTAGTTATAGTTATAAAATTAAATGAAAAGGGCGGTATTAGTAAAAACTTTTCAATAGAATGTGAAAATAATTAAAGTAAAATATAGGTCAATTATAGAATAATGTTTGAAATATAAAAGGACGGTTATTGACATCAGAATAAAGACAAGATTGAACTTGTACTGCATTTATACATGAATATTGAACTATAGAAGGATGGTTATTGACATTAGTTAATACAAGAGTATAGACAAGTTTAAACTTGTACCGAATGTGTACATAAATATTTTGAATAAAGAAAATGTTGGTTAAATTTTCATGTTGCAATTTCGAAATTCCCTTCTTTTTATAAAGAACCTTGAAGACCGTGAATTGTTGTACCCTTTATCGGTAAGACAATGGCACTGTTAATTGTAATGGGCAGTGAATGTGAAACGAACTGGATCGTTGCTCGCTGGAGTATAACGAATATGTTTGTATTGTATTGTGTTCAAGTAGCTGCTACAACTGACCATCTCTTCACATCTACTGACAGTCACAGTGACGATTACCGACAACGGAAATGGACTTTGATATTAATAATGTAATTACCTGTACATTCAACCACATAAATAAACAATTTGTACTTAAAACAATATCACTCCTGATTGAATAATATATTTCTATTTAAGGCAAGTTAATAAGGAAAGTCCCTGCTATTTATTTCAAACGGTTATGCACACTTATAAGAATGATTGTGTAGGTAGTGTCCATCCCCCTATAATTTCTTCACTTAATTTACTGCGACCCTGAGCTAGTGTTCTTCCTATACAATCAATTTCCGAAGCCGGTCCTGTGTACTCAATTATATATCACACACTTCTAGACTGTTATAGTTTCTTTATGATTCGTTTCAAATTATGTATTGCAATTTCTTTGAAATGATAAGCGCATATAATATAAGCATATGGATCAATGAACTTATGAAATCATACAATTTAACAACTGTAAGATTGCTCTGCATAATTTTAATGAGAAAATTCCATAAAAGCAATAAATCGATTGTGCCATATGATTTATGATTATTGAAATAGTTCATTCAGTACAATGCACAATAATATAGGAAATATTCAATAACACTTACGTATTGAATTACAATTCATTCATTGATCGACTTTTCTAGTTGAATTGAATATAAATTATTCGTGATTAAGTTATATGCAATAAAATTGATATTTTTTTTGCTTTGAAAGCAGAATCTATTTAAATGCATTGTAATGAATGGTTTTTCGTTTTTTTGGAGTACTTCATGAATGGTAATATCTGTTTCCTAGAAGATAAGAGATTTTCTTCGGTAAGCTCATAAATTTTGTGTATTAGATAATGTTATGTTGTTGACGCAGGTGAAGTAAGCGTAAGAATTTACTGCAAAGATTTCAATGTAAATACCGCGAGTAAATCCTTGAGTTTTTATGTTTATTGTGAACACCCTATTTCGGGCATGGTCAGGTCACCGCAGTTCCGCCGGATGTTATACCATTACTGCCGACAACTTGCTGTATAATGCAGGTTCACATTTGTAATTCAGGGCGTCTTCCAACCATCTTATCTGTTCTCTTTTACATTTATTGATATAGACATTCATCTTGTTTGCGTCAGACAACCTTCTAGAAACGCAGCTATTTTACATTTCATTCAATACAAACGTGGTGCATTACTTTACATCCGTTCTCAATTCAGGAAGTTCCATTTTTTTACCTCCGAAAATTAAACATTCCTAGTACTGCCTACAATGTATTCATTTGAATTTATTAAAATAGTATGAAGAGTAGCGCACTTTGAAACCTGTTAATTTACATTTGAAACAAAACAATACTTGTTTAATGTCGTTTGTTTGAACTGGTTAGTTCTGCTCGACGTAAAATACCAGTAAATAGTTAGATATTCACACAAGACAATAATTCTCTGTTGACAAATAACAAAATCGTTGCCGCTGTCTAATAATAAAAGTGTTAAACAATTAAACATGTTTATAACTATTTTATAACTGTACATTTTTCTTTAATATAGTAATTTAATATAGATTTTTACCAGCTGATTAACGTTCAGAAGGCAAACACAGTTCAAAGTTATTGTGTAGCAAATACTCTGTAGAGACGAATGAACATTAAGTGTAAAGTTTAAGCAAATGCAAAATCAATATTTTGCTAAAGTGTAGTGTAGGAACATTGTGTCATTTCCAACCGTCTTTGTGTGACTGTGCAAAAAGGTTCGTATTTGTATATATATGCTATGCATTATCTGCAATAACACTTGAAGAATACTGTATGCTAAATATTCTATGAATAATACGCTGATATGAAATGTGTTTTAAATAGAAGAAGAATAAGGTTATAATAGTACTGATATTTTAAGAATGTGTTATGTTCATTTATGTTAAACTAGTTCCAGCAATAACAATTTCAGTTGAGTTTTGAATGTAGATCTGAAAATGATTCTTTACTAACATTTAACTTTAGTTGCTATAACATACTACATAAAGAACCACACATGTTCTCTGTGCAATCATCTTGTAACTTTCATGTATTCTGATTATAATATTTATATATTATCATACGATAGTCAGAAATTGATATGCAGACAAAGAAAATTTAGGTTAGCTGTCATTAGTGACAAATATTTTTTAAACAGTTAAAACACGAATGATATGTTAATGTACAGATATGATATAAAGTACTGTGTGTTATTCATAAGTGATATATGGTATTGTTTTAATTTAACAGGCAAAATGATGGAGGATCTTGAAGCAACTTGTGCTATGCCGGATGATATGGAAGCAGTCACAATTATACCAGATAATATAGAACAGTAAGTGATTTTCTGCACATGCATACAATTTAGATAATCGCATTAGACTGAAGATTAAAAAAAATCTATTATATATAAATCGGCTTATACGTAAAACATTATTTTTAAAAGATGTCACTTCATAGTCATCTGTATCATATACGAATTAATATATAGGTACATATATTTATCTCTGTCATTTGAATGAGTGCGATAAGGATAGATTATAACACGTTTACCTTTACACTGTCCGAACAAAACTACGACAAGCATAACAAAATGATGCTCGTTGTACTCAATACTATTGCAATAACGTACGTCGATTTGTTATTTCCTACGTTACAAGCTGGTACATGGGCGCATAGCGACAATTTAAAATTGTTGACAGTAAATCCATCATGGCTGACCTCATGCCTCCCATATTTAAGAAAAATTTTAAAACATTTTCAATTTTACTAAATAGAATTAGGTTCGTATAAAAGTAGAGAAAAAATTAAATAGGGTTGATGTCTTACAATTTTTTGCCTAAAATATCTAGAAATTGCTAAAATATACAATATTAACATATATTTAACAGTTGTAGATTATGTGCCGCAATAAAAATTAAATAAACAACGCTGTTGATTGGGATAAAGTGGTTAAAATCTTAGCTCGTACTGTTCAACGATGACCTTGAAGTGACATCTTTTAAAAAAATACTATATATGTATTGATGCATACACAATATATAATATATTAGTAATATCAATTATTATTTATTTTAATATACAAGTAAAAACTACTTTGTGGGCATAACTAAAGGTTGCACGTAGATCTTTTCCCACAGGGGATGTATGCCTTGTCCGACATACATATTACCTACTTTATACTTTTCTAAAAACTCAGTTCTGTGTGAAATTTTCTCACAAAAACAGCCAGTAGTCGTCTTAGCTACGTTCGTAGAAGATCATGTATAAATTCCTGTATGTTTTCGCAATTTCACAATGAAACATTCCAGAAGCCAGACAAGTTGAATGTAGAACTTTTTGGCGGTAAATATAGTATTACCATCGTTTGTAAGAAGGACCACCATCGTTCTTATGCTGGTATATTGTATTGCGCCCCGTTTAAGAACATCGGTATTGTGTATGTGTTTGTGTGTATGTGGGTTCCATTGTCGAAACTTGTCTTAATCACGAAGTTGGCGCCGCCGGAAATACGACTTCAAATGGTCTAGTAGACCTTGTAACTTTACTACATTTATCCACGCGAAAACTTTCTTGAACAGTGTTCAGTCTTCTGGGAAAGGTCTCTTCTTCAATGTGTTTACCACCGTACTGAATGTGAGGGCGGTACAGGTTTTTATGTAGCAAAGTGCTTCACAACAGTATAGAGATGTTCAAGCACAGGGCAGCACTTGATTCGTTTCCTTGTCAAACATACAATACGGATTCTACATCCAGAACTATTTAGTTCATACAATTAGTTAAACAGTTTCAACATTCAGTACAGATGTACAAACAATATTTAAGAAACACTCTTAATAGACTCATATTTTTTCAATTGTTTTAATAGTATATTCCGTTCGTAACTATGCAGGTGTATGTTAAATAAAATATTCAAATAAAGCTACTTTTATTTCTGTCAAAGCCTGTAAATATTAAATAAAAAATTACTTACGAAAACACAGATATATCCTTAACGTGGAATTAGCTAAAAAATTGTAAGGAAATTGTAGTCTGCACGATTAATATCACTATTGCAACCACACACACACATGAACACTAAAACTGAAAGCGAGAACATATCGCTGCACAGGTCGATTGGAAACTGATCGTAACACTAATTAGTATCGCTGACATAACTCGGTACATGAAACAAACAAATTAATAAGCTTATGTATAACCGTCACAATTATAACACAATGATGCCGACTGCACCCTGCACCATCATCGTTCGGAATACATTTTGAATAATTTTATTGTCTGTCTTGAATGAATTTCTAACAAAGGTATTATTAAATAATACGATTCATAAATCTTAAATCATTCAATGAAGATTATTACTGTCTTCCAAACCTTTTTTCTCTGTAAACGAAATTTGACACATTTGTTGGTATTTTACAAAATGTGATTGAAGGGCAGAGTTTCACATTTTTTTCTTATCGAATAGATGATCCTGTGATTATATCCCTGAGTTCTGAGGTCCTGTAAGATAACCCTTCTGGTCTTTTGTGCTCGATCGATAAGACCAGCTGGTTCTTCACCAGTTACAGAGTCCGACAGAAAGAAAATTGACAATCATTCACAAGATTCTAGAAAACCTGAAAATATATTCTACAAAGGACATCCTTTACCGAATTCACTGGTTACAAGTAATTCATTTTTGTTTAATTCATGGATATCTTCAAATGTTGTCTGTGGCTTAATATAAAAATAGGCTGGTTGACTCTGCTGGTTGGTTAGTTCATGAATGTCTGGAATTAAAGCAAATATAGTTTAACTAGGACATTACTTATATATTCACCTGTAGGTAATAATGTATATATGTTCTATCGCACACGTTCGCACGTAAAATGGCACATGTTCGTACTTGCTCGCACGTATACGAAGAGGTGCAAGAATATGCAAATAAATTGCACATAAACGCATCACGTCCTAATGTCTTACTATATACCTTCACAACAGCTAAGATAAATGCATCATCCTAAGAGGAGTGCAATTCTATTAGCAGTTCCTCACTTCATGTAACCCTTATTAAATGGAAATAAACTTTAATTGAAACCGATAAGATTTATTTGGTACACTTTGGTTCTGTTGAAAAGAAATACTATTAATTTGAATCTATTTACGATAGATTAGCGTACTTGTAAAAAGAGGAATAAATGTCAGAGGTAAACAATTCATTCAGCAATAAAAACTTGCCTCTGGTCAAACTTTATTGCTTTGCTAATAGTATGTAGATTAAGAAAAGCAATTATTCTTAACTCATTGCGCTATGTTAGCACCAATCGTAATTCACAATATAACATACACAGATGGTGAGTTGTATGTTTATAGATTATGGATGGATTTCTCCATTATCATTCTACATTTTACTGGATTAACAATAATGTCTCATTGTAAAGAAATTTGTAGCTGAGAATTTATTCAAACTTCTTTTAAAGCAAACACAAACTTACCAATTATTACTTGAATAAAATATCTACCTATACGTTAAATAAATTCTGTATTTCCTGGTTGTCTGTACCTGAAAACATATGTACATCGGTAGATATGACAATTTAAACAATAGATATTTATTTAATATTCTTTATATTTCCGCACCTACAATTTGAATATTGATTAGTAGAAACCGACTTTATAGTTGTATAAAAATTGCATATATGATGACATCATTGGTTTGCAGTTGCATAATAACTGTGTGACACTGAATGATTCAGTGTACTCTCGTATAGTTGCAGTAACACAATTATTATAACAGAAAGTTATAGAGAGAATGAAAGCAACAGTAGAAGTAGCGGTTCGAATGCGGAAACAAGTGCGCGCGCGTGCTCCTTTTCATTTCATAGTTGTAAAAAAGCGAGTCTGACATTCGCGGTTTCACTTTCATTTCAATGCCAAGTTTAGCAGCGTCAGGTTCAGCTGTTCGCGGTCACCTTGCAGTGGTGGCGTTCTGAGTACATAGGTGTCAGTAAGCCTCGGTTCCGCCCGCCGAAATGTAGGTGCACGAAGCAAGTTGACCTGGCCCACCTGAACGCTTCACTGTCTGTCGAGGATCGGTGCGGGTAGGAAAGAGGAAAGGCACCCGTCATTTGGCGGGAGACTAGGAAGATTCGCGCCACAACCATGAATGACCTCATCATTCGGTAAATTCCGTATTTCGGTCTTCCTTGTGCGTTGGCCCGATATTGGTCGTCATTCCCGCCAAAATAAAATGGGGGCGCCCGTCCAACTAGATACCGGAACGACACCTCAAGTTTTCACGTTTATAGTAGCACAGGCCCGGATTACTACTCATTCTATTTAGCCAAGTTTTACCAAAAACTCGAATATTATGAACAAATATTGTTTCAATTATGTGAAATTTTATTTTTGTCTATATATAGGAAATTACCTATATTTTTATCTATACTATTCTATTGCAATAAATTCATATGTGGATATTTATATTTCATGCATAATTTAACTTCATTTTATTTCACCTTTAATGCACGCATTTGTGTTATTGAATTAAAATTTTCTATAATTTTACTATACTTTTTAAATTATATTCCGCATATATTCTTTCAGAACAAATATATATTTATAGAAATAAGAAATAATATTGTAAGAAATAAATTATAGAAATAAGTAGAAAAATGAAAAACATTTTTACATGAAAATATACGAAAACAAACAATAAATAAATTATGATAACTTGATGTTATTTGCTTGCATATAGTAAATATGGGATTAAATAATTTAACAAACATTTGTGTTATAGAATGAAATAATTTATTTTTAACAAAATTTACTCGAATGTAATATAATGACAGATATGTAATCAGTTTTAAATTGACAGTAGTAATAAACTCGTAACGTAATAAACTATAAGTCGTTATGGAAATGATTACACAGGGCTACAACATGTATGTATGTATGTATGTAGTATAAAATTTGTGTGAATACAGTACTGTAAGGATGGCTCAGGCTATCGACCCGCGACCCGTACTACCTGCCGTTGCCATTCTATATGTCCGTACCTGTTACGAGAACGTTGTGATTTCCCGCCAATACCGACAGCGAGTATGTATTACGGGTTACCCCGTTCTTTCTGCATCTCACGGTCGGCATTACGACAAGTACATCGACATGTCTTCCTCATTCATTCCTCAATTAATTGACTCCGTTCGATGTTATTAACATTATACACATCATTACCTACCTATATGCAGTACGGACACACTGAATGCATTAGTTAAGGAAAAGCAATATTCTTACAGTATTACCGAACGTAATTGTTATCTTATTTTCTTCCACACTTCATTACCAATTAAATAATATCTCTCTTTACGAGCATGTTCAAACCTGTAATACACAATAATTCACAGATACCATACTAGACTCAGAACAATTTTATTACGAAGCACAATACATGTGAGAGTTCGATTTATTTTCATTATAGGTTTTATTTGAATATCGTTCTGTTCAAACAGATATAATGAAAGACAAGGTTTTAAATGAAGTATAAAAATGTTTTCTTCAAGTTATTGACTAATGATCAGATCAACAGATCAACAGATCAACTATGATAGTCAATTAAACAATATAAATTGATGTAATAGAAAAACTATAATGATATCTACAATGTAATCTGTACAGTGATTTTTCTCATTGAATGTACGGTATTTAAGCTAGTTTCTCAATCAATAAATTGAACGCTTCCTCGTATTACTGATACGGTAAAACGTTCGAGTGAGTCTAGGAATTCTTATCATTTGTACCAGATGCATCGGATTGCGGAGTTCAGGAACCTGTCATAAAAAATGTGGTAATTACTAGAATATCCAGTTTTCAGGTCGCCACATACAATTCTCACGTTCTTTGTGCTTGGTAAGGTATCTTGGCAACTTCTATCTCTGGAACAGTATGTAGCTGTGTAGTCTTATAGCTTTCAGAAGTCCCCATACTGTCCCTCTAGTCCGTGTCAATAACATTGAATTCTTACTACATATGTACATGACTGAACTGACTCCAGAATACTTTCCGCTAACTATGGATACTGTTTATTTTTTTCTACTTTATCGTTCTGTTAGATTAATACTTTACGAAAACGTTTAGTTCAATATTGACTAATAGAATGGTTGGGTATATTTACATTTTCCACGTTCTCACAGCCGTTTTCTCAGGAAAAAAGGTACTACGTAAAAGATATTTTTCTTCGAGTACATTTTCATTTTAACCTGATCTGTTTTTTTTTTGCTTCAGAGTTGCCATTGGTTATATTGTAATCATTTCAGTAATTAACACAACTAAAAAAATCAAGCAGAAAAATTTTTATTTTTAATTAAGTACTGAGTTATTTAATGTAATGTAATGTATGTACAGTTTATTTGTTTATTTCTATAGTAACGACATACGCAGGATTTTTCTATAGCAGTTACTGATAAATATTCATGCAAGTGAAAACATGCATTTTTATTTCAAAATATAACTAATAACACAAAAATATAAAACAACATTGTCGTCTATCCATTAAAATATTGAATAATGATTAACGAGACTAGCATCTTGAAAATTTATTCATTTTATTCTGAATTCCAGATAAAATCATATTTACCTGAACGAATTTAAATTTATATTAGTGATAATTTTTCTGAATAAAGATTTGGATAACTAATATTATGACATACCTTGTAAGTTTGATTTCAGATTAAACATTTTTATATTTATTTTTCTCGTATCTATAATACAGGCATGTATACTTTTATTTGTACGGAAATAGCTCTAGAATTTGGTAACCTTGAAGTACTACTACCGATTGATGGCTGCGAAGAAGGAATGAATTATGCTTGTATTAAGATTCTCACTTCATGCGTAATAGTTATTTGCGTATTTTTCAATCGTTCTTTATGCCTGTTTGCTGTAATTTAAGACAAATGTACGTGCGAATAACAAATAATATTTAACCTGCTTACATATGAAGTTTATTAGATAACACAATAATGTTAGTTACAATTAGTGAGTGCTTAATATGCAAGTAGTTACTGTAAGTTCATAATAGTAGTATACAATTACGTTACTGCGTACATATGTCACTGTATAGTTATTACAAATATTGTTAACAGGAAAGTGTTAAACCCGGCAATAAACTCTTACTAATGTCATACGTTTCTTATTACTATATTAATGACAGATCTACATATTTGAATGCTAAAACATTGAATAGAGGGCAAATAACAAAAGAAATGTGAATCTGTTGTTTGATTTATGGAAAATAACTCACAGTATGATAGTGAATGTCATTCGATAATTTAAACGATTATAACCGTCAAATCTTGGTTATGTGAATAAAATTAGCTTTTATACAGTTACATAGAGATCTATCTATTTATAGCATATGACCTGTGTGTTTTCGCGGTAAAATTACAACAGGTTCCTACTAATCAGGTTACGTTTCGTTGTGCAGTTCCCGCGTGCCATGCGTATTGCTAGATTTGAAAGATTTACATACATGTGCATATTTGCAAAACGCAAACTGCAAGGAAGTTAGTTGTGATTCGCGTAAGCAATTACTCTTCATCTCACGAAGACAGATGTTTCGCGAAAAAATGCACGACCGTTGGAGTCAACATCTGTTTATTGTTCGATGCTTTTAAAATCTCAGCTGTGCTTGGCAACGCTGGACCAACACGAAGGAAAACAGATCTCATCTCGACGGTTTCTTGGCGGCTCATGGACGACTCGTTCTCATATTATGACATGGGGTCTGTTTACGTTATTTTTAGTCACCAGTTTCAACCCTTTTTTAACCTGCCTCTGAAATAAATATCATTCTTCTTTATTTGAATGACAATAATCTGCAGTATTAACTTCATTATTGCGTTATTTACACTAGTAAAATGTAATATTTCATTAATGAACAGAAACTTGATTTTCTATCGTCCAATGGAAATGGCAGAAACTGAATCACGTATTTTCCGTCATCTGTTGCATGCTGCAGGCATATATGTATTATTTGTCAGTTTAAAAATGAATTCTTATATCATGACATATGCAATTCTTAGTATACTTGTACAGGTTGTGGTATTTCTTGAAACTGTACATTGTTTATGCAAATAGCGACTGAATTCCATACAACATGAAAGAGGTGTATATTGTTGTACTTATAACTCAATCCAAGTCATATTATGCTTAAGTTTAAGTTTAGAAGAGATAATTAGTGTTTATTAATATGTAACAGTGGTTGAATGGTAGATATATTGTTAGTAATTCTACACTAACGTTACAAAGTTGTTACGGAGGACTAGTGATGTCTGTACTCCATATGTCAGTACAGAGTAAATGTGACAGGTCAGTGTGGATAAATCACTGTCCGATTTTTGTATAATATTATGTGTTGTATACCGACTGCTCCCTCTTTACCGAGCGGATGTGACGCCGTTCGCGGAAGCACAGAACGCGCTTTGCTGTTGGCGGTTATAAAATGCCACGCCTCTTTTTACCGTGACGGTCACAGTCTGTCCAACTTTGCGTGTATGACTTGCCGCGTTCGTTACTCCTGGTTGTCAGACTGTGAGTGTACACAAGTGCCTCTAGACCTCCCGGTGCAATGCTACTACCATCTCTATCTCTCCTCTTTGTATCGTATGCACATCTGTTTTCTGTCAATCTCTTTGCATTCCGTTGGTCTGTGCACTTCATCAGCTGACTACGAGCTTGAACTAGCATTTCTCGCCACTGTTGTGGTAGCTAGTGCCTTTTTCACTTGCACAAACACATCTAGGAGATGGCATGTTTGTTTATTACATAGTGCTCTTTGTCGGTAGTAACTTGCTTCAATATTATCTACTAAATGATCTCATTTTAGATTACAGTTTGTTTTTCTAGATATAAGTGTTCTTCATTCATAATTTACTTATTATCTTCTATTTACACTGTGTACTCTTTTGTAACTTCACTTAAAAGTATTATGACTTATTCAAATATGTCGACAATTTCATGAAATAATAAACAAAAATTATACTTAATCTTCATTCTCAGGAACAAATCATGTATTTTAATCAAAACAAAACAAATTTGTGTATAGTTTTAATAAATGAATACTTGAATATTGTAATATTACAGCAAATGTGTCCCAAATGGTTAATCTGATATGATATAACTAATTCAGTTACAAACAAATATTTCTACTGCGTAGGTTTGGCGAATAAGTTTTGTTTTGAGTAGGACTTGGCATACTTTATAGAGTCAGTGAACTAAAAAGTTTGCTAGCCACTGTGTGCTGCATCAATTGTACTTTGTTATGCGTCGTTACATCCGGCATCTGAATATACATGCACGCGAGATAAAACGAACAGAAACAAGATCATTTGGAATTTTATCAATTAAATTGTAAATAACATGATCCTAAGTCTGAAAATTACCTCTTACTATATTATTGTAAATGTTTGAAGTCAGTATATCAATAGCTATTATAATATATATTATAGTCATGCTAAGAGAGTTAATCTTTATAATTTAGCTAATGAGCAATTTGAAAGGAAATTGTTTCCTCTTGCTGGTACATTTCAGCTTTGTATTTACTGTTGTGTTAAGTAAAACAAAAAGATCTGTAAATGATGATGCTTGGAATAAGTTTTCGCGGGAATATTTGGCGGGATGTGGGAGATATACAGGTTAACCAACAACATCTTCGGAGAACACCTGTATCACATGTTTCATACTCAGCTATGTATATATAAAAAGAAGATTATAGCTGCAATACTCTGTAGAATATATGCTTGGAATCAGTTTTAGCGGGAATATTTGGCGGGATGCAGCTGAAATAAGTGGTACGACCTGTCTCCCAGGAACACAAACCATTAGACACATGATCATGTTTCTAATATTGTTTTACAACATTTCTGGAATAGATTTTCACGGAAATATATCAATAAAATCAGAGCAATTTGCTTATTTTAACAACAAACAATAATACAGAAGATATAAATACTTAATGGGAAAACACAGATTTTATACACAGGTTCAGATAATAATTATCATCATTTGAAATATGTACATATTAAACATCAGTTAAACTAAATACAATTATATGTGAACTGATAATTTATTAAACATTCCTAGTGTTAGAAATCGGTATGCTTGAAGTTTGTATATTGGTCAATTACTTATTGAAGAGTCAAAAGACTCTAGATAAAATTTCGCGGGCAATTTTGGGCGGGATTAGGGTGAAATGCGCGCTAACAAGGTCGTTTCTCTTCTCTCTATATTTACGAGTGTCTTGATTCGCGCGGTACATCGCTTGAAGGCCATCCGCTGTATGTATATCGAGCGGCTCTAGAAACAGCTGATCGGTGTGTATAGGGTCGCCTGTATCCCTGTAGGAACTCAGTGATAAGATGCCTGGTGCTTGTAGTATACTGAAGATAATAATACAAGGAAAGCGTATGTATGTTTCACGTACATTAAGCAGCTATGTGTGTTCCTTGTTATTTAGTTTACTCCAGTACAGAGTATATAATGTACATATATATGTATGTGTGTATGGCTGTGTTATGTTCCTGTATCTGTGCCGGTTCAGGTTGATTCCCACGGCGACCTGTACTGTAAGCACGTGTGGGCCCGAAGTCCGATCTCGCCACGTTGCGGCATTCTCCGTTCATCGAGAGTATCTCTCGCTCTTTCACTACGGGACCAACAAACAGCCACACAATGTTGTGATTAAAAAGCAACGGAACAGGTCCCCCATTGTTGGTTCTAGGGATATGTGAAGGAGTGTTCCTAACACCCAACCTGTCTTTGTGTAAATCCCGTGGACACAGGTGACTGTTAGAATGTTCCCGTCCGCCAGGATTTTTCCAGACCAGCATATTCTAATCAACGTTCCAATGTGTATTCACTGGCATGCTGACGTTTAGACTGTGCGTGATGTGATGCGGTTTTATGCTTTCGAGTCTGGCTCGATCAGCTGTAGCCCAAGGTTGAACGTATGATGTAGGTATTCCTTTCAAGGGCTCGAAGTGATGTGAACTGAAGACATTCCAAGTGCCGCGTTATTTTTTTTTTCGACAACATTGTAATTGCCTAACAGCTAGCTTGTTTTGTTTCATAGAAGCTTGTATACTACGACAATCAAAATATAATCACGGCCACCGGACTAGAGGTGAGTTCGTTTGAAACAATTATTTCAGGCCTAGGAACCAAATTGTTACACAACAGCCTCTCCATTTTATGATAGATATTCAAATAGGCTGTCGAGTATGTTGTATACACTTTGTAATATTGCATATTGTCCGTGTGATCAGGCTAATTTCTACCTGTCACTGTTGCTGTTAAGGCTTGTTATCAGACGCATAACGAAAACAACGTGGGGCCAGTTTAGAGCAAAGTGGTTTCTTTATTTTCCATAGAGTAATAACTTTGTCAATGGCTTGCCATATCCTCGTCCAGCGGCGGGATACTTCGTTGGAAACACTTTACCTACTTTTTCGTGCTTTGTGTGGTGTGGTGGAATCAAGGAGCAAAGTGTATTCAGACAATACAACCTGTCTGTCCCAATATCCTTGGTGTGCATGCGGGTGAACCCGTCTGACGAGGGGGATGTTGCTGCTGGCGCAGGGCAAGGGGATGGGTTGTTGTTAGCGCGTAAACTTTATTTTGGCGCGTAAAACGCGCGGGAATCGCCGCTAATACCGGATATATCATTATCACATGACACATGTACACATGAACATTACCAAATCATCACTGGCTTCTCCGACAAACAGAAGGGACGGGAGCGAGTGTGTTTGTCTTTAACATCTACAGAATTCTTTATCTGTAATTTACATGCTGAATACATGTACATAGGAATCTTTGTTACGATTTTTTTCCTTTTTAAGAATTGAAGAATGATTGTTATTCATAGCAGTGTGTTTATGTATTTGCTATTTATTTATAATACTACCAGTTATATAGTATTATTAATATATTCTTGCAAGAACATGTTTGAAACAATTTAACAGAGAGGTAATACACTTCTGTTGCTATAGAACATTGCTATCTCAGTGATCAGAGAAATAATTTAGTTCTAAGGCAGATAGTCCTTTATTCACATGCATATATCATAATTGAATTGTGAATGGTATGAACATTGCAGATAAGTATGTTAACACTGATAAAGAACACAATTTTCAAAAAAAAATTAGATAACAATAATACAACATATTTCAGAATCTATTGACATTTCAAGGTCAATGTCCCTAATTTTAAAGTAGTTTTCGTTAATATTTTTTATATGGTTTATATTAGTTTATTTAAAATGTGCAAGTAATTTTTAATTGTAATATATGTAGAACAAAATATAAATTCTATTTGTAATCATACGATTTTCAATGTGTTACGTCATTTGAAATACATATACATATATGTAGTTGTTAATATTGTTTTTTTATTACATTTGACTCTTTACGGATTAACCATTATATCATCATTATAATTATTGTTATTTATATTTGTTATATGGGATATATATTTTTCTTTTGATAGTGAAAAAGATATTATGATTTTGTTGTTTATTATTATTTAATGTCTTAATACAACTAACAACTAGAAAATTCGTCCACATATGGTGCTGTTTTAACAACTATATTTGAAATAGTGTACACTATAATACAATAACCAGTTATTTGCTTAGTGAGTACGTTGTTAAGGAAACTGAAATGTTTGTTAACGAATTTTTGGGCTTGTATCTAACGGTACAAAGGGACAGTGGGCGAAATACTGACAAGATTTACAAACTTATATTTCCGTATGTTATTCTTTCGAGTTGATATTTGGAAAACGATCTTATTCTCATATTCTAATACACATACATATATATTTGTGTGTTGCAATCTAATTATCCATTAGGACACTGTAAATGTTCTGTTTCTTCCAACCACGCCCTAACAGCATGTTAGACTTTTGAGGATATATTATCTAACATCTTCGGCTTTAGATTTTCGTGTTTGTTCAAAGGAACACAAGATGACTATAAAATGATTAATTTCTTTTATGCAGCTTAGGTCTTAAAACTATAATTCAGTGTTTTTTTTAAAAGAAAATCAGTAATTTTCACACTGTACATTGTGATTTACAGTTTAATAATGTGATTATTTATTATATTTGAAATATATTTAAAATAACCAAAATTTTTCAGATTCATAAATTTTGTTCTATTTAGTAGATATATAAAGCGTGAGAAAAGCAGTAGTATAGTGAAATGCTAGATTGTAGAATGGTTTCAGAATTCACTTGTCCCTTATAACTGCAGGAAATTCGGTATTTCTAATATTTATTATATTTAATAGTTGTGTCTAGGGCTGAAGTTATAGTTGTGTGTAGGAATGTCCATCCACTAAGAGGGTTGTTCCTATGCTTACGCTGTCAAGCAAGCATTCACATATTGTCTCGTATATGTATATATATATATATGCTCTGTCATTGTTCGTTTGCTGAAGTATTCCTTGGAGTCAGTGTGAGAATCAGTCCGGGAATATTCACAACTACCTACCAAACTACAATACATGCCAATAATGTGCGGTGAATTAAAAAATTTGCCAGCAAGTGGGCTTTTGGGAAACTTCTCATATGTTTTCTGTCGGACCAGTGTATTCAGTCTGTCATATACAAGGTCTAGCCTGTTCCTGGAATCCCGTGTACCTGTGTCCCAGACACCCAGATCTTAGGAACCTGCAGCTCGGCGCTTCGAGGAGATTTACTGATTTGTCTGTCTCTCTCTTTCTCTCTCTTGAACACAACACAACAAGTGGAACCGAATTTGGCGGGAAAGGAAATAAACATATATATTTCCTGATCTTATAAACAGATTATAGATTGTTTATAATTCAACAAATTTGAGCAATTGAACAAAATTATATTTATCGAGCAAGAGACAGATTCATTTATGAATATTTCAATTTTTTGAAGAGATTTCAACGGTTAGCATATTGTAAAATGTAGTGTTTAAACTTGCACAAACCGGTAATATCATACAATTGTAAAATATTACAGCTTTCAGTTTAACTTGCAAGTAGTAACGAAGAATATAATAGACTACCGAACCGATATTTATATTGCTAATACTTAGGCTAGGTATAACTTTATTGTTTTATATGGAAAATCTTTCGAAACAAATGTGTTGATCTGGGATTATCCAAACTAGATTTTTGGTTGTAACTATTGCGAAAATTGCACGTGTTCGTTAGCAGGTACAGAACAACATGGCTACTTTAGTAATTTAGTAATTCTCGTAAATGAATTCGTACGCTTTATTGCTACCCGTTCAACGTACAGCACATTCAATGAGCACCTGAAGAGGTGTATATACAAATGTTTTTATTATTATATGTCCCAGGTATAAACAGTGTTCATAGTTAATCCTACACTGCACAAAAAATGACTTGCACTTGCACCATTCTCCGTATAATCGAAGAGAGACAATTTTACTATTTTATTAGTGTTAATTATTTCTATAAGTAATTGTCTATGTCTGCTAAGCATGTTATGTTTTTAGACTTACTTTTTGTTGTTTTTAAGTCTATAACTAATTTTTTCTCTCATAGCATTTAAGAAAAGAGTCAACAATACTATTTAATTTTATACTAATTGATAGAATAAGAAATATATCCGTGTTTGCAACAATGATAACATAACCGTCTCCTGTCTTCTATTTGTAGATAAGTGAAGGGTTCTTGCCACCCAGTATTCCCGCACACTTCATAGGGAATATTTAACTTCTACCTTATGAAATATCTTCCAAGAAGCAACCGTCTTAAGTCGGTAAAGTTCACATATTTTCTCAAGGAATCGTTCCGTGTTTCCCGCTTTCTTCATATTTTTTTGTTGTTAGCGTGTGGGACAGGAATATGCTGCACATCAATATGTCGAAGTGTTGTAGTTTTGTCAGAAGTACCTGTTTTCCTTTCGTGACGTCGGTGTGGAACAGAGATTATTTGGCCATAAATAACCTGAATGCGTCTCTCTCTTGGAACGGTCAGTCCATGTTCTCGGCCTCTAAGCCTCAGCTCGGGGGCGCGCGGTATTCGGATCAGCTGACAAACAGCTGATTCCCACCACGTCAGCATTCTCAGTTCTGTCGTCCTTATTCTCTTCCTCAGCCCAAACTCAGTGGCTATGCGGTATATATATACCCTTAGAAATCTGGCGGGAACCATTCAGCCCTGTGTCACGGATACTTTCTTCTCTCCTAGTTATAGTCATTCCTTATTTTAACCTCCATTAGGGCTAATTATAAAGCAGTATTTTTTATAGTTGATACGTGATATCTAATGTAGTCTATATTAGATATATTTACTAAAAATAAACTTGTCAAATAATGTTTAACATTTAACTGGATAAATTAATATTATTATATACAATTGTTAATATAATTAAAAATATAACAGAATGTTACATTACTTATGTTTTATACTCGCTTTTTTACCTTTTTTATCAGATAAATAGTTCCAGTACAAAAATCTAATTGACATATTGGCAAACCATAAAACATGTGTCTGAAAATGTGTCTTTGTAAGAATAAAAGTGCGAAGGCTTTTGTCAGAAGGAATATATTGTCTGTGCAAAAAAGTGATACAAATTTCATTTGCTACTAGATAGTTCACGCCTTTGAAAAAAATATTTAGGGTGACTAGAATTCTCACGGGCATTTTCGACTATTCTATGCGTACAAAATCTTTCATATCACCACCGATACAGTGACATTTCACATTCCAATACAATATCTTTTATTCGTTTAGATATTTATTGAAATACGTTCATACACTTTTCAATACTATTTTATATAAAATAATTGGTTTTAAATTTATCCAATCTTTTTTCCCCAGGCTGTTAATATATTTACATATGTATAAATACTATTATATGTAATAACGTTGAATTAGGACGACATAGAACAGTGATAAGATGATTGTAGTTTTAGACATAAAAAGAATAACAAATTTGTTTATATGTCAATAATTGTACAATATTTATGAAATTATGCTTTGAAACAAGCTGATATGAAAGCGGTTCCTTGTTATTACCTGTGAGTGTTATATCTCAATATATTTATTGATAAAGAAGATGTATAATTAGTAATCTATCCAGAGTGACGAGAGTGAAAAGTAACAGAATTCCAGTATATCAGGTGTCTGTAGGAATTCCGTCTGACTTGTCCCGTAAGCTGGTTGCTTGGGCCAGTATTTTGTTACGCGAAGACCTTCACTATGCTATCCCACAATACTCTAATACATATATGAGAGAGAGCTTGAGCCCGAGTAACTAAGCCATTGCTTTCTCATGTTCGTTCCCTTGCCGTTTTCGCTACGTTAACCGACGAACGACGACTAATGCACTGGCCATTGGCCCTGATGCAACCAGTCACCGCTGCTCTGATTCACCTATTGTACTCTGATGTGAACATTCCCACATGCACGCACACGCACATACATGCATACGCTCATATTATCCACTCAGACAACTGACCAGCGGACAATTATTTTTTTGCAAACACGGAACTAGGTCGGTCCTTTTGTAGGAAACTGCACTGATGGCCTGATGGTTTCCGATTTAGCATATTTCCCTTGAAAGTGGTTTATCATAACATGTATTATGCATATATTCTAAGGGGAAGGAAGTCTTCCGTATTCAATATATTTGTTACACGGATTTTGGAACTTTCCCAGGAATGTGACCAATTTCATGAATAATAAAGGTCAATATGTGATCGTATTGAAGTAACCGTTTTCAATGAAAAATACGCGATAGTTATGTTTATTCTATCAAGTTAAACACTGCAAAATAAATATATCATTGTTAAACAAATAATTCCTTTTTAGTTATTATTTCGTATGTATTTTTCCTTCACTGTTATTTTTAAAATAATAGTTATACTGCATGTTAAACACATTCAAGTTCATAATCTCGTAAGGGTTCAGTTATTTTCTAATTACTTAAACTCTATCGTAAATCAGGCTTAGTAAAGTTTACTAATGAACTTAGCCCAAATATGTGACTGGCAATATTTGAAAATTACACAAATATTATTTACTTGTTTATTGGTAAATAAGATCCAAACTTATCTATGTATGTGAAGAATATATTTATTGTTGGAATAACAATCTTTGTCAACGTCAGTAGTCACACTTGAGTGTTGGTCAAATACATGCAAATATTTGCCAAGCACACCAGTAATATGATAAAGATGAGATTGGTAAATAAAATTCAAATAGTATTGCTCTAAATGTAGAACTATATGATACAAAATAATACTTTATAGTGCTGGCATATCTTTCAGAATTCTGATAATAAATCCTTTTCACAGAAAGGCACTTTTGACCAGCTTCATCGAATAATAAAACATTTGATTTACTAAAGCCATAGCCGAAAGCAGAACCATTAATACAGGTTACAAGGAACTAGACACCTTATACCTCTATAGCGTATTGTATGCTATTCTTCCCAAATTACCGAAATATTTTTCAGACTCTCGTTTACTGTAAATAACTGGCCTCAAATATGTTCTTCTGAAGTGAAGGCACGTTTAAAAGATTTTCTAATCCGTGAAATTGGCAGGAAAGAAGAGCATTGCTAATGATTCTGTATTTTTTATACATGTTATATAGTTGTTAAATTGTTCAGTACATTTGTTTTACTTAGTAAATCGGTCACAACCGCATACAGAAGTTTAATGTAATGTAATTTTTATTATCTGAAAGTCTAGCAACAAATCTAGCGCACTCAGAATTCTAAATTATCTTTTTCCAAATTTTAACGGAAATTTATAAGTGTGTCTGGATATAGTGAGCAAGTTATCTCCTGTTTTTTTTAAAGTATCTTCTTTTTAATTTTAGTAGGGATCCAACGGTTCTTGAAACTATAAATAGCTACACTTCTGTTTTCTTCCAAATTTAGCTCAGCGTGGTACATGTTTTTTTACCCCAAAAACAAAACGAATATATCGGATAACAAAATTTATGTTTGCCATGGGATATATACTACTGTAAAATTTCGGCTATCGATAACTTGCTCGGAGTATAAAATCATTTGCTGGGGTCAGTTGTGTCCCGCATCACTGAACAAACCAATCACTGCACGCATCCCAGCCTCCCTTGATCTTCTGACAATAAATAGCCAAGGAACTTTCTGTTTATCGCGGACGATTTTATATAAAAATAACAACAGTGTATCGAGTATTATTTGTATCATTTACGTATGAAAAGGAAATATAATTTTGAATAATCGCAAGTAATGACATGTTTTTTTGCTTATTAGATTCTGATCTGCATCGTGCAAGAAACTATACTGGCAATGATTATCTAAAGATTTATTTATCATACGGTTAGTTTAAAGGACTATTGTTAACATTCCATAGATTCTAAACTTGTATTCAGTATTAATAATATTATGTTTCGCGCATATACTATTAAAGTTATAGCTTTAGAAAGAACAGCAGTCCTTGAAAATCACTTACTGTAGGAATATATGTTTATAAATGTAATGGACGTTAGTGTTTATGCTACACGTTACTGCTGTGTTTACTTCCTTGCGCCCGTGTAAAATAAGATAAAGTGTGGATGTATAATCTTGATAGTTATTTGCACGAGAACGCTCTTAGCAATGGATGAGCATACATAATTTATTTTCTAGCTCTTCACAACCGGAAAACTGTCTTCATACAATATCCGGTATGTGCATAATGTCAATTGCAGCGGCATTGATTGTATTAAGTGCAATGTACATGAGATCTTGTTCCCAGTTCGTACAACTCACCGAATTCTACACAGTTTTAAATATCATTTCATTATTCATGTCTCTAGAACGTTGATTATATTGAATATTTTAATGGTACTTAATTATCTATATATCTACCTGTTAATATATTTTACTTTATTTTTCTTAAAACTAATACATATGCAGCTAACTTAAATGATATTTATTTTTGTTTTATTCTTATTGTACAGGAAGATACAATGCACACGAGCAGTATATTTAAAACATGTATTTGCGTGTACTAGTTACGTTTTATATATTTTACTTTGAAATCAGAATTATCTGCCGGATAAATTTAGAACATATCTATAAAAATACCACTGGATCCGCCCCTCTACACTTCCTTACTGATTGCACGGAAGCGGAAATGACATATCAACTATAATATAGGAAAATTATGCTATTATATTTCATGGATATATAGTACTTAGAATCAACTTCTTTTTCTGCCATATATTCTAATGAGCAGATCACAATCATGTCTCGATTGAATGTGGATCGAAGTTGATAGACTGATGATCCTTTTTGAAAAAAAAAGTTTTCCGGTTACTAATATAATTTGAAAAATTGTATTTAATCTTTCCACGATGCATCATTGTTAATAAATTCAGGCGATTTACGTTTTTCATAATTTATAAATATAGCTAATTTAAAAGTATTTTATAATATGTATAAGATTTTATCAATATACTTATTATTAATACATTGACAGTAAAGAACAATGTTTACATCTTCAATATACATGTTTATATTCTAAGAAAATAAATAACGGTACTTACCCTTAATCTGGAAGCTTTAGAATCTTGAAAAATAATAATAATATGCTTGTGCCTATGTGTGGGATGTTAGAGCGTTGTTATTGTTTTGTTTTTATGTTGCCAAAGGGCTGTCATTGTATGCACTGTCATTAGTGTTGACTATGTTGCCTAGGTTACTTTATTGCAGCTAACTTCATGCGTTACTGACAGACAGACAGTCACGGGCTTTTATATATACGTACATAATACTTGAGAAGAATACTGTTTAAATAGCTTATCATGCTACTTTGACTTTCTCTTATTCACTGCTAAACATTATAGAAATATATAAATTCTATTGATGGACATAATTATTTGGATTATTTAATTGTTATATTTGTAATGAAGATTTGTTATGTACAATGTATATGTTGAACGTTCAATGCACTGATACTGGTTGAAACTCGTTTGTCGGGCTGTCAGACTGTTCATGTATTATGTAAGTCCTAGTTGAATGCATCTCTTACGTCTTCTAAAACTAATAAAGTGTCACGTTCTTCGTTTTATGGAAGGTCGTCTGTCTGTCTATCCCAGTGCTTGTTCCGACATTTTACTTGAACCACTAGTTTGTATCACCTCGCCACTAGATCTTGAAGATAAAGATTTCAAGATCAGTTCAACTTTGCGTGTTACCTGACTGTAAAATTATTTCTATTTCCAATTTCTGTCCAGTTCCGAGTACAACTTTCTTGAAAGTGCCACGGATTCTATCCAGCTCAATACGGGTTTCCGATTTTTGAATACATATGCATTTAACGGAACGGACAAACTGAATCTGAATGAGAAAGTTCATCTGATATGTATGGCACGCTAATGTTTATTCTATGCATTTGGTTATTAGGGTAGAGCTTATTGACAAGTCATCCCTATATTTTCGCTGCATAAAAGAGACTGCATCTTTGTATGGTAATTTCATTGTTTTTTGTTCGGAATCTCAGTACTGTAATTTAACTGTTCTTAATTATGTATAATACATGAAACAATGAACCAGAATTTAAATCTGTTAGTTGTAAAACAAACCTTGCATAAGAACGTAAATGGTGTGAGGTGAATTTACGATGCATCCGTTCAGATGAAATTATTCTCGCCTCACATGGGCAGGTTATTTTTAAATGTACGACCGTTACACGCATAACCGCGGGATTATGTAACCGGTGCCTTGGTTGCAATGTTTTTCCAAGTAGAATTTACACTGCACTGCCTTCTAATGCATATATAACTATCATGCAATCAAACGGTTCTAGTACATACGATATATATATATATATA